>JAODUG010053163.1:22388-35982 GCA_027564795.1 Aphredoderus sayanus
TGTGTTTACCTCTCTGTGTGTACTGGCGGGTAGCTGTGGAAGAGTTTCATCCACCGTAGCAAGTAACGTTCTTAAAGCTAGACCCACATCCTGAAACACACAACCAGACAATTCAGTTTAATGGCTTTGTTTCAAAACATTATACTCAAATTATTAAATAGTAAACACCAATGTGAAGAAGAGTAGCATGAGATAATTAGTGGTATATAACTGCTGTAAGTGTGTCTCTAGTACCTTGACCATGGGGACATATTCCTCTGGAGGAGCAGGCTGGATCTTGCTGGACATCTCAATCACAGCTTTCACCAATCCTGTAACGTTCTCGTACACCTTGTCGTTAGAGCGATCCAAATTGGCTGTGGGGGGCGGACTAATCTCCTGGGGTTGAAGCTGGGCCAATGAGAGCACAGGGAATAGTGTCAGGCTTGCTACAGTAAAATAAAATCAATAGGCCAATGACAGACAATGTTTTAGACTGTGATGGACAATATTGTTCTCAGTGAATTTTGGTTACAGTTACTATGAAAACATAATATAATAATAATGATAATACTGTATATGGTATATCGTTATACCTTTTGGCATTTACCCCAATACCTTTGGAAATTGTTAATATACTGCCATATACTGTAACACCTTTATCATGGCCTTTGCATATTGTCCACCAAAAGCCTCACTCTGAATAGCTATATTATCTAAATACCATAGAAATATAGAAATGTTTCAGGGTAAACGTTTAGACTTGCAGAGCAGAAACCATAACCAGAATTTCTGTCAATCATCTGAATGAATTAATCAATGAATGAATTAAAGAGGTAGAGGTTAAAAAAGTGTAGTGTTGTCATCTGGCCACTAGATGGGTGCACTAATCAGCTATATACTATATAAATGTTTTAGTTTTTAATGGACCGTAAGTTCTTAAACATCAAATCTTTTGCCCTCCACACTCCTTAAGGAATGAGCGTAAGGAGAGTGCCTCCTGCCTCCTGCCTCTAAATCAAGGAATACCACTGAATATTTAATAAATACTGTCTGGTATTCATTGTTTAAAACTGGCTTGCATCTTATTACTTGGTATGCTTTTAATCTATAAAAAATAAATAAAATAAAAAACACTGAAGGCCAAGAATACTGCGAGTGTGCCAGGAAGGGAGTCTTGTCAACTTACTCTTTACGTCTAACATTTAACTCCTGTGATCATCATCATTGTAAAAACAATTTAGCATTGGCTACATGAAATTGGCGATCAGTGGTTCACAAGCTCCTTGACTCCTTGAGGAGTCCAAGGCAGACAAACAATTATCTAGAAACCTACAGTTAGTGGAGAATAAGTTAAAGATGTCTGCTACTGGGAACATGGAGCAAAAATATGTATTATAGTATATGCAGACTCTTCTAATGTAATGGAATTGACAAGCTACTGTATTGCTTGTAGATTTCCAAGCTGAGCAGAAGCATGTTAGTTCAGAAGAAAATTGGTGGAGACATGCATGGACAGAAAGGGGCGCATTTTCCCAGGCAAAAATGGTAAATGTACACAATGTAATGAATATCATTTACATGACAGTTTGATTTATGTCAGTGGCTTTCAAAGTGACAGTTAGGAACCCTCCCATGGGGTAACAGGATATTTTGGTGGGGTCTGAAGATGATATTGAAATGCAGGTAATATTTTTTCAGAAATCTCATCTTTAATGATACCATTTGATTTCGTAGTGTTTATATAGTGTATTAGGTGAATTACCGGTATCTTAAAATAATTTTGAAAGCCACTGGTTTATATGATTCAGTGACCACGATAGGTAGAGGAAGTCTCTAGGCAACATGACTAACTATGAGACATGACGCACAGTCAACAACACACACAGTGTGCTGCTTACCCGCCAGGGCTAGGGTCAACAGTAAGGCAGGAGGAGGGGGGAGAGAGACAGACAGACACAGACAGAGAAAAGCCATCGGAAGATGAAGGAAAATATTAATGCTTGAAACTTTTTTATTTTTTTACCTGGAGGCATACAGTGTATGTCCATGCACTTCTAGTGTGTGTGGGTGTGTACCTTGAGTCCGTCATTGTAGCTGTCCCCAGTATTTAGACAGGCAAGGTTGCCCAGGTGGCTGGGTGCTCCAGGCCGGGGGGGCTTCTTAGGGGGGGCAGCATGCTCTGCAGGAAATAACCTCTGAATAAGTCTCCCTGTAAAGTTGTGTCTGTTTGTGATGTCTTGTCTGCTCATGCATGTCTGGCTAAACAGATTCTATAGCTAAAGCTAATCACTGTCAGCTGAAATAATAACAACCAATGAAAGAGTACTGTATGGACAATAGAAATATCTCAACCAAACGTGATGCAAAAACGATTTTGAGTGAGTATATTCATACATCAGTTTGATACTGATATTCCACATTATGGAAACAAACTATATAGTGTGTAGACAATTTCAGAAACAAATATGGATACATACAGTATGTGACTAGTGGGTAAAAAGGGAAAAAGGGAGAGAGTGAGAAAACAAAGAAATAAAGAAATAAATGAATAACAAGAAATATAGTGAGAGTGAAAATGCACTGTAGTGTTTACAGGCATACGGTATATTACCTTGCTTGCCCACAGGCTGGTATATGTGCTGGTTTCCTGTCTGTACAAACAAACAAAACAACATGAGAAAAACAACTGCTTACAAACACTAAGAGGCCCAATTATCAAGTGTTACACAAAACAACATACCAGAGGTTTGAAAAATAATGACTTTGGGATCCATTTTCATTTTGTTTCATGGCATATTTCAGAACTAATGTAAACCTAAGAGCTGTGGTTTTAATTGAATAAGCAAAACAATATAAATTATTTTTAAGTCAATTTTATTTATGACTATGAGAAAAATGACATATATATATATATATATATATATATATATATATATATATATATATATATATATCGCCTTGGTTCCATTGGAGTGTTGTGGTCTGACAACTACCAACACCCATAATACAGCATTCTGTGTGTGCTCGGAAACACACACACACCAAATGCACGTATCCAATAAAGTTTATTCCCCTCTCGCACACACATGGTGTGCTTCTAACATACACAGAAAAGTGCAGAGACATACACTTTCTCTCCCTCGTCCTTCACGGCCCGTGCCCGTGTACACACACACACACACACACACACACACACACACACACACAAGGGGGAAGTTTTTCCCACCACAAACCACAGTCATTCAATGGGAGGAGGACAGGCTGGGAGATGAATTGCAGTGAGACAGAAATATCAGGCCCATGGTAACTTCATACTGCCACGAACAGCTTGTGCTAGCATCGGGGACAACACCAACAATACAAGCTTTTAAATCACGTTTGCTTCCCCATGGTTTCCAGCTTTAGCTACGAGTTACGCAGATGCTAGCTTTTCAAAGCTTTCAACAGTTCCCAAAGATAAATGAACTGTTAAATCCACCACTGTTGGAAAAAGAGTCACGCCAAACCTCTCTCATGTAAAACTGCCATTGCCAAAATAGTTTATATGCATGCAGGTAAGTTATGGCTTCCCACTATGAGTTAACACAATTAGAAAGAAATTGCTAACATCTATTCAGATGTAAGTGATATAAACTTCAGTAAAACTTATGCTGTGGTTCAGGTTTAAAATTTGTTATCTGTATTTAACTAATCATTTGTTTGACTTTTAAACTACGGTCAATTGTATCTCAACATATCTGTGAGTATTAAACATGAGAAAATTTTGAAACTAATGGAAGGTATAAAAACAGAATGTTCATTAAATATAGTGAATGTATTTAATGAACATAAAGCAAAGAACAGTCAGTTATTTTTTTCTATGGGTCCAAATCACTTTAAGGAACGAGACAGCCACTGTCTGTCTGGAGCCGTAAATAGGTGACAGACTTTAATCAAATTTATCAACGTGACAAATTCCACAGAAGTTTCTCCCATGGGGCTCTTCACAGCCTGAACAGTAGAAAGCGGCCTCCATATAATTACAGACTTTAACTAAAAATGGTGCTAGCAAGCTGATTTATTGTGGTTACCACTGGCATAGAGAGGGAATAAAATGCTTGCTTGGTTCCTTTACAAACATTCTATTAATAACTGGTAAAACTGTGGGAATCTACTGACCCCTGGTTCCTGAAAGCACCCGTAACAAGTCATTTCCTGTCCCTGGATCAATCCCCTGAGCTCTAATCTAAACATATGCATGTTTCAGACTATCGGAGCCAGTCTAACCAGGCTATGTACTGTCAACACATATCTATATCAGTAGTGCTCTTCTAAAACACACAAACAATGCAGAATGTCTATTTTTTTATCAAGATGGGATGTTATTATATGGGATAGAGGTTGCATTGCATTTTGACAGAGAACTGGGACATTTTATTAACAGACAGTCAGGAATGGTTTTATGTCAGTGTATTGCCCAAAACAGACCACCATCACACCACCCCACTGGCGGGGCAAACAGCCTTGTGTCCGTCTGTTTTCCCTGGTGGTTTATAAAGAAGTGAGGCTGAAAGGGAGCGGCTTGTGTATTGCCTTATTTAACATGCTGAACCAGTGCCAGACAGCCAGGACAGACAAACCATGCAGCAGAGGTTTTACACAAGAAGAAGAAAAGCATGGTTTATGTCAGGATTAGCAGCCAGATAAAAGATACAGTGAGGTTAAAACTAGGGGGGGACATTATGTCTTCACAGTCAGTGTTTCACTTGTTTGTTGACACAGCACTGTTATAACGAAAATAATGCCACTGCTATCATTGACTATAATGACAAAACAATAGCCAAGGCATTGGTATTCTCCATTTTATTCCTGCTATACACCGTGGTATGTTGTATGTTGTCATTACAACCTACCACTGCGACCTACCGCAACATCACACACCGGCCAAACTGCCTGCCGACATTCCAGAACATGCGAGAGGTTTTTTGTTTTGTTTTGATTACTATTATTGTAAAATGTATAAAAATCCATTTGTTTCACATTATAAATAATAATAAAAGAGTATTATTTATTCTAATGGTTGTTTTCAACCTACTGGTGCTTGGAGTCCACAGTCTTCTCTGTCCAGACTGCCCCTGGAGCTCCTGGTGTCTGGCTTCTACAAACACACATAAGCACCGTATTCAGCATTTACAGGCGGACTGATAAACACACAGGACACACAACTGCAGCAAATGAATGACTTAAATGATGATAGAATGAGTCAAACGAAACAGGAAAGGGTCAAATTCACTTCTTCATCCACAAACCACAACATACATATCCAGTCATGAGGTCTCTGTACATGATATTCCCGATAAAAAGAGGAAAATGCAGCACACAGCTGTAGGGTTCCATAAAGCATAAGCGCAAACACACACCCACCCACCTGTAGCCACCATATTCTACCCTAGGCCTGCCCTAACCCAGCCTATCTTCATGCCATCCACCAACACACACAGTCTCCTACCAGTTTTCCCAGGCACGATTTGAAGACCAGCATCCTTAAAGTTCTTGAAAATTCTTTCAAATCTGTCTGCTGCCGTTCCTGTCTTACTTCTTGTCTCTGCCCGTCTATGTATCAGTTTGTCAGCAGTTCCATGGAGACAAGCCCAATCCAGCTTCCCGCCTACACACACACACACACACACACACACACACACACATACACACACACACTTGTATCTGACGCTGACAACAAGCCGTCAGCCTTCGATCATCCCTATCCCTCTTTCCCAAACCATTCTTCCTTTATGCTCAGTCCTTCCTCCTCTTATCCTGCCCTCTCTCCCTGGCTCCACCCTTGAATGGAAGTTATGAAAAATCTGCTACCCACCAGCCTTCTCTCTCTCTCTCTCTCTCTCTCTCTCTCTCTCTCATAAATACTTTCATACACAGACACAACTCTCCACCTCCCTCTTTCACGCAAACACGCAGGTCCAGTCTTTTTAGTAACGTGATGCGTTGTCAGTCAGTGGTTATGGGTCAAAGACATACTGTTGACTAGGCTGTCAGATTCGCCAGGCCTATCATTAGCCTGGAATTCACACAGGCCACACCTGCCCACACACACAGACACACACACACACACAATAAAAAATGTAAGCGGGAAAAAATTGGAGACAGCCCCCTTCAATCAAGCTCACACAAATATGCATCTTTAACAAATGCCTTCCTCCCTCCCTCTGTCAGCACACACTTCCTTCATGGCAGAGGGTCTTATGTAAAAAGGCTCTTGGTTTATCAACCAGAGAAACAAAGCCCCCTTTCTTTAGTCTCTCTCTGCTTGTGTGTGTGTGTGTGTGTGTGTGTGTGTGTGTGTGTGTGTGTGTGTGTGTGTGTAGTAATTGCACATTTCTACACATTGTAAGGCTTTGATTGTAATTGTTCAAATTAAGGATCTGCGCTTTCACACCGATTCCCTTGGTCAGTTAATTTACGGAAGTGCATTATGGTTATACATGTATGTGTGTGTGCGTGTGCGTGTGCGTGTGCGTGTGTGTGTGTGCGCGCGCGCGTGCGTGCACGTGTGCGTTACCAATAGCCTCTCCTCCTGTTCCAACCATCTCTGATCCTCCTCCATCTGCTGTTGCTGAATCAGCAGCTGTTCCTCCATTAACAGGCACTGTTGGCCTACACACTGCTGCATGTCTACTGGCCTGTCCTACACACACACACACACACACAGCCATGGAGGGACGCACATGCACACAGGTACACACAGATGTATGCAGAAACAGTGTGCACATACACATCAACCCACAAGTACACACAGGCAAATGCACAGAAACACACACACACACACACACACACACAAACAAAGGTAATGGAGACAAACAGACATATACACCAAACCGATGAGAGCCTAAGCTGATATAATAACAGACTGACAACAGTGGATGTCAATTTAGAATCAACACTACAGTGGTGTAATGTATAACATGTACACAGAATATATCTAATAGATTGTGATAGGCGATGACTAAATGTCAGCGTATGAACAATATCTTCTTATAGGAAGATCCTGTAGTTCCTTAATAAAGTGACTCACTGGAATCTATTGTCTGTTTGTGTCTATTGAGAGACTGATTGTTGTGATGTTACTGTAGCTAGAACATACAAGCAGTTAATTAAGCTGGAAAATAAAAGGATATGTCTTCTTCTGAATATCTGTGTGGGTGTGTGTGGATGTCACTTTTGTTTTGTATCCGTTGTCTGGTTGGTGTGTGTGTGTGTGTGCGTGCGTGCGTGCGTGAGTACACATGTGGCCTCCTACCTCTATTACAGACCCCCATAGTGACATGTCCGCTGCGTGTGGCTGGGGGAGGTGCTGCCCATGGTGCGTGTGCACGTGATGGCGCGGGTGTGTGTGTGCGTGGTGCGTGTCCAACATGGCTGCCTGCGGGGGGTACAGGGCACTGGGCACCGAGGGGAGAGTGTGGGGACCGGGATACCCAGCAATCTGTCACACACAGGGGTGGGGGAGGGACATCCTTTTTATGGTAAATATTATAAAAGGTACAGTGAGCAATTGTAAGCTAATACACGTTTTATCAAATTCACCAAATATCTCCTAAAGCTTACGGTTTACATTTACGGCATTTGACGCTTTTATCCAAGCCACTTACTGTGCATGTTGTACATTTGGTTGTCTGTGCGTGCTGAAAAAATTATCTGGTACGTCTACACAGCCTTGGAACAGTAAATAGGAACACAAACAAAAGTGTGTTCACACAACAATATCCTAGCGTTCATAATGCGTTTCCAATGTGTGGGGCGGAGACGCCGACAGCACACCCTAAGACATTGAAGGGAGTGTCGATTTTGGTCAACGACTTCAAATATCAACAAAGCTTCTCCAGAATGACTATACCTTTAACATTAACCTTGCTACAACTAGTGCCACTTATCATTAGCCCCAGTGTGGGAAATATACAGGCATAGGTTACCTTGAGTGATTTAATAAAATACTGTAGAGTGAACGGTCTTCCAAAAAGTCAGCGGAAAGTCAAAACAACATGACTGAGATCTTTAAAGGGTGATTATTTTGGAGCCGTTAGAGAAGCAACATTGTTTTGGCTTGAAACATGAGTAGACAGCCAAACCCCTCCCTCACCTGAAAAGAGTGCGCATTTATTTCTCACTCCCCGGCCCGGCCTGAAATTCCCTCAACCCCACACGTTTTCAAACTGCGCATGCTCAAACAAAGCATGCCATTTTGCAGTAGCATATCGGGGCGACTTTCATGCTTTGGGGGCCGCTTATATACCCAGTGGAATAAAATGTCGGATTGTCTAAAAAAATAAAATAAACAATTACATTGGGTGACCAGACGGAGTCGCTAACATGTAAAATGACCATTGCAGCTTTAAGGCAGAACCGCACCCATTCCCTACTAATATCACATTGACACAGTGTTGCCTTACCTGATAGTGACCTGGATGCTGTGGGCTGGGATAGAATCCTTCACTAGAGCGTGGACTGGGATAGCCTGGTCTACTAGGCTAGACGCACACACAGAGAGAGACGTAAACTCAATGTTAAATGGCTGCTTATTTTTTTTCAAGGAACATGTTAAAGGGCAGGATACCAGGCATCATGATGGCCAACACACAAAGGCCAAGAGGCTGTTTGTGTGGCTGAGTTAGCGGTCAGTCAAAACAGGGAGCACCAACTGGGCTGCAGGATCAGCAAGCAGTTAGTTGAATTATTTCAGACAAGAACAACTTATTACAAACATCACCAACATTGGATCACATCAACACTACTTCATTTAGCTGTGATATTACTGTAGCACTGCTTAGGTTAGATGTGATGTAGGTATGTAATAGGCTACTACAGTACATCTGGCACTAAAGACCTCTTCTTTCAGCTACAGGTTTTTAATCAATATACTAAACAAGAGTTTAGTATTTTTATGGTTTGACTTTCATATGATCTTCCTTAACCTTCAGCAAAACAACTTTATAACTATTCAGGGATTCATAATTTGCATTTTTCAAATACAATTTTAAAAGCACATCTGAGATATCTATATACACACACAGTATATTACTATTATTATTATTATTAAAATGTAGGTTAAAAAAGAGGTAATTGGTGCAATGAAACTTCTGTGGGTTAAAATGAAACTATATAAAAAGGTTAAACCACGTTCGCCCTCTCCTTAGGCCTCCTGATGTTTTTAAGAGGCAACGTCTGTCTCGACACTAAACAAATGATTGTACAGCTGGCTATCACAGCAGTGGAGTGACCTCTACCTTCCACCGTCTCTCATAGTAGCACTGTCTTGGCCACACCTCCGACGGCAAGACACATAGACAGAGAGACAGACAGACAGACAGACAAGGATATAGACATACACAGTTAGGGAGGGTGGGAAGCAGGAAACAAATGAATGCGAGAGAGAAAAAGAAAACACATGCTACGAATGAGACACGAGGCTGCTTTAAAAAGACGTGACACACAATCAGAAAAACAGACAGGCAGCCAGACAAACTGACCAACTTTATGTCGACTTTATGACCAACTTAATGTCGGTCGGTCAAACCGCTTTATACACTGGATTCTCATCTACATTATGCTCCTTATCAAATACTCTAAGGGCTAGTAACCAAATAAGAGAAGAACAAATACTAATCCTAAATGGTAATGAAACATCACATATGGTGTGGTCTACGGTAATGCTGTATACGTTAGTTAGACTGTAGATCTGGCACAACTTGAGGAAGACAAACGAAATCGAAATGTATTCTCTGTCAAGTAAGGCTGAATGAGTAGCAAAGTCCAGTCCTTACAAATCTGTTCTTTTGCTACTGTACATAAAAAGCACAGAAATAACTTGGAAAAGAAGCATGCAGCTGGTGCATGCATAGCCCCATCTATTGTGCAGGAGTAGAGAAGAATAAAATATGCTTCTTATACTAGTTATGACATTTGGTTCTACTTTTGATAGAATTATGTTCAACTATTGATATAATATGGTTCTACTTTTGATAGAATTATGTTCAACTATTGATATAATATGGTTCTACTTTTGATAGAATCTCAAACAACAAACATGAATGTTAGACCACATATCAATGCCTTGTCTGCTATGTATTTTATCTGGCACAGCCGCAACACAAATTCCAGGCCAGTGGTATCAGAATTTATAACATCCATCCACAACAGGCTTCAAATGACATACACTAACACTATGACCTAAGTGCACACACGTGCCCCACACACACACACACACACACACACACACACAAACAGTCAGTAAATATAGAAGACATTTTTACAGCATGTCCTATGCGGTTATGGAGAATCCTAACCAATGGTTTACATAGTTAATATATCTGCTATGGAATAACTGTTGGCAGGCACTGTCAAAAACATTACTTATATTTATTAGTTCATACACAACGTACGCTCATTGAGTTGGCTCCTGCCAGAAGTCGCAATTATTTAGAAAGAAAAGCTGCAACATTCTTTATTTTCAGCATTAAGTGTACTGTTTTTCCTTGATTTAAAGTTGTATTCCAAGCAACACAGGGGACTGTTTTCTTTCACTAGCATTCCATCATTTGTTTCCATCAACTGACTGTGATGTCATGAGGTTGTTAGTGTATAGTCCCTTGGTGGAAGCTCTTTCAATCATTTAATGCTGCATATCATATTTTGTGTATGATCCATATAACAGTAAGTAACAGATTGAATATTATTTTCGATATTCAGCTGCCACTGTACTGCAAACCAGTGGGCAGTATTTTTCAGTTAGGCAAAGGAGATCCTAAACAGTACACCTGAATTGCATAGGGAATGAGAATTGTTAAAATGTTGCAACTTTCTTTCTAAATCCATGGTTTGGGTTTAGAGACACACAAAGGTTTGTTGTTGTTGTAAACCACCTGCCTTTGAGATTTTGGACTGGACATAGAGGAGACTGTCTAGGTGGGGGAGGGGGTGTTGGGTCGCTACAGGTGGCTGAGAGGGAGGGTGGGGGCTAGTGAGGGAGGGGGCATGATGAGGGTCAGGGAGGGAGCCGTCAGCCTTATAGAGGTGGCCTGGACAGACCACACATGGTTGTACTGCCGGATGTCTGGGCCGGCACAGACAGAGCCCAGAGCTGGAGCAGGGCTGTAGTACAATGTGGGCAGGAAGGTCACAGCTGGCGTTGCAAGTAGGCCAGGGTGGGGGGTCACAGTTAGGACGAGACCTGGGCTGCCATCTGGGTAGGGTTTGGGAATGACAGCTTGAGGAGGACCACAGTTGAGCAGCAGGTCTATGCTGGGAGTGACAGGACTCTGCCATGCACTGGGGTGGACACTGAGAGCCAGAGAAGCTGTGAGGGCTGTCATAACCGGGCTGTAGCTCAGAGAGAGCATGAGGCTCAGCACTGGATGGAGTTTGGAGGAATGGGATAGCATGTGGCTTAAGGGGCTTGTTAGCATGCTCTTTACAGTGGCTAGTCAGCTTGGTGACAACGTCACCAGCAGGTAGGGGGTCTGCGTTGCCATGGGGACGGATAGTTTGCACAGGGGCATAATTATCATTGTGGCAGAGAGCTTGGAAAGGAGCTTGGGAAAGATCAGAATAGGCGCAGAAGTGATAAGGAAGAGTGTAAATATGGGAGGAGGAGGGTGGAGGAATGGCAAGGGAAGAGGGGGTGGAGGAGGAGGAGGCGTAGGAGGAGGAGGAGCAGCCAGCAGGGTGAGGGCGTCCCAGGCAGAGGGGCAGCTGGGAGGCAAAGCGTTGGTTTGTCTGAAGATGATGAAGATGATGGCTGTGAGGAGGAGGAGGAGGAGCAGAGAGACAGTCCAGACTGAAGGTAGGCTGCAGGGAGGGGCGGCGGCAAGGCTGCACACAGACAGACGGACGGACAGACAGACAGACAGACGGGCGGGAAGACCCACAGTTTGAGATCCACTGCTCTAGACGGCTGCTTGATGGCTGGAGCAGACATTAGGGGGTGCAAGAGGCAGAAAGCGGGGCCGAGGATGGAAGTCACGAGGGCAGCAAAGGTGAAGGGGCGATGTGAACGTGGTCCATCTAGAGCCTATTGCACACTGTACCTGGGTTGACTAGCCACGCCCTTTATTCACCCTAGCTCCATAATGAGGTGGGCTAACATAAACCCCACCCCAGGGAGCACAGGCAGGATTTAACCCTCCCGCTGTCCTATGGGTCACAATGACCCAGTGCACTATCTTTTTGTGCTAGCGCACATAAAGGACATATGACGCGCCGCGGTTGGCGCCATCTGCTGGTAGTAAGTTTGAAACCCAAGGACAGCAGGAGGGTTTAATACAATATAATATAATCCAATGCATAATGCAATATATAATACAAAGGCCCATGTTCCATGTGCCCTTGACAATGTGATGGGGTTTACACTGAAGTCAATGACTGGCCATTCTACCCCCTTGAAACTCAAGTGGGACAAATCGTCTAGCAGTCGAATACAGTATGAATAACAGGAACAATGGAAATGTTTTAAATATCTCTAAATCTATAAGCTCAATGTAAACAGCAAGAAGAAAATGAAACCAATAACAATACAAATAAAATGCGTGAGAATTTCATCAACAGAACTGTCTGTGAGGGAAAGGTCATGAAGACAGTCAGAGAAGTGCATCACCTCATTATGAGTGTCACCTGTCACTTGTCACACACAGAGACACAGGGAGAATGGGCGTCTCTTACTTTGGGCGGAGCTTCGTCAGAGCCTCCGGAGTCCCAGGATACGGTGACCTGCCTCCTCATCTCCATCCTGCTCCTCTCTTTCTGCTGGGCCTTCTCCTCTTCTAATATAGTGCTACAAAAGAAGAGCACACAATACACTGTAGACCATCACAATTGCAATGGCAGTTGCTGGCCACAAGCTATAAACATGTTAACTACTAGAGGTAGTTATAGGTAGCATAGGTAGACTCAACAGTTCAGGGTATGTCAGGTAATAAATCCCTAGAGGGTGGGACAGACCAAATCTGCGATCACACAAACAAACAAACCATGTCGCCATGTTTTATCTATTTTTGCTGACTGAACATGAATGTTCTCTTATATATAGTTATATGGTTCTCACCCACACACACACACACACACGTCCAGCATACAGTACAGTACCGCATTTACCCAGAAATGTTATGAGAGGAAACTGTCTCTCTGCTTGAGAGATGGTTGGAAATATGATGCAAACATGACGTGCTCCTCTGTGACTGTTAGAAGCATAATTACCATGAAACATTTCACAGCTCTTACTGCTATACTATACTTCTACACTTCATACATGACCAACTGTCTTCAACAGTCACCAACACAAACAATGTCCCTTGTGACGGTTCTGCCTGAACAAGCCTCACTAAAATTTCTCAAACATAGTGCCCAATGTCAGATAACTGCAGCCAGCAATAGCCAGATTAAAGCTTGATACAGTAGCTGAAGCTATGCCACCAACCGATTTAAGCAAACCAACCCCCCAGTCCAACACACAAAGACACTCTCCCTCTCTCTACACCCCCTTCACCAGGGCAAGTGCTATTTCTGGCAATGTCATTAGCCTCCTGTTGTCTCCTGGACTGTGTGTGTGTGTGTGTGTGTGTGTGTG
>JAODUG010053163.1:36082-49509 GCA_027564795.1 Aphredoderus sayanus
TGTGTGTGTGTGTGTGTGTGTGTGTGTGCGCGCGCGCTCAATCAATTCACCTGTCCCAGTCATTCTCCAGTCTGAGTTACTCTGTCCTCTCCATCAATGACACAAACACATGCAAACCACAACCCTACACACAAACAGACACAGCTGTTACAGCAAACCAAGCAGCTTAAATAATATGCAATAGGCATTTTAAGCAGGATATATGCTCAATAATAGTGTCCTTACTTTGCCATTTAATGTTACTTTTCTTTTCTTTAGTATTTAATTATTTTTAATTGTAATCAGTTTTGATATTTCAATTATTGTATTTCAGCAATGTTTAGCCTAATTTGTGAAACAATCTTGGCCACAGATTTAATGTGCCATGCTATAAATGATAACAGATCATTCTCAAATTGTAGACAAGCTTACAACGTCACACGTTACAGTACAGTATACTGTATATCATCGGCCAACCCTAACTGTCTTAAATGAGACTACAGTACCTCCTGTCACTGCATAATTGAAAACTACATCATGTCGGTGATGATAGCTCCACTAACTTCTGTCTCCTACAATACCAACCCAACTGTTTATTTAATCAGGGCAGTGTTGAAATCTAACATGTGTGTTTAGTAACACAATTCACACCTCGGAGTAAATCACAGTCTTCTACCTTTAGTGATTGGTAATCTAGGTAACAAAACATTGATACAACTTCATGGTTGGAGATTTAACTTCTGTGTGAAGGAGTTTTACGCTGCACTAGAGAGTTGAAAAACACTGATTACTGGGACATGAAAAGAACATAACTCATAGTCAACCACAGTAGTGTTTTTTTACACACATACGTCTAAGAGCAATAGGAATAGCAGAACAAAACAGAAGAAACCAGTACTTTACCTTCAGATGAGGTCAAGCTAAGCTCTTCACCACAGTGTATTCACTTAAAATCACCACAGACCTGCTGAAACTGGTTACAGATTCCACAAGGCTTCAAAATAAATATTTATGAGGGGTAGCAATCGCCAGAAGTCCCACTCCAGGTAAAGGTAAACCAGATAAATCAGCAGGGAGACAGTGCTGGGCAAATAGCTGTTACCACGAGACAGTGCTAAAGTATAGTAGCTATGCCTGGCTGTTTATCTGTCTGGCTGTCTCCATCCAGGTCTTTCTCTCCATGTATTTGTCCTCTCTTTCCCTTTCTCTCTCTCTCTCTCTCTCTCTCTCTCTCTCAACACCCCCCCTCCCCCCAACCCCCCTTTCACTGGCAGTTGCCCACAGTGTAAACACACACACAGTAAACTGTATTAGTCCACCATATAAGAAAACAGTGGCAAGAACAGATAGCTACATATTTGGCAGGCAAACCCTATAATTGATAGTTCTGTAAACTACAAACTCATGCCAGACCAAAATTAATATATCCCTACAGTATATGAAATAGCTTCTGCTATTTATAGCCACTGACCACAGTTAATTTAGTCAATATTGACTTGGTTTCTAAGACACTGTATGAGACATGGTACAAGTCTCTTATCTGTACACATAAACGTAAACCAAAGTTATGACTTTCCATTGTTTTTAAAACCAAAATAGTGAATAATATGGAATCTAAGTCCATTTTATGTAGGGGAGGAGATGAGGACAGTAAAAGAGCACAAGAGAAAAATAAAGACAGGGGCAAAAGAGGAGAAAAAGCAGAATATGGGTGGAATTAAGGTGAGTCATACTAGTTTTAAGCAAACTTATAAAACCACAGGAGCTAAGTATGACCTCCTACAGTGTGGCACAACAGTACGTATGTGTGTATGTGTGTATGTGTTTGTGTGTGTGTGTGTGTGTGTGCGCGCGCATTCGTGTGTGCTGAAGGAAACAATGATGACATCTGGCAATAGTGCTGATTCTTAAAAAACGTAAAACTTGCATATTTGTGATTTCTTCCATATACACATGCTACTGACTTCCAGCTTCCAGCTGACATTTTTTCACAAAAGGACATATAGAAAATGATTTTTGTCTGTAAAATGCAAAAACTAGACTATAAGTTACAAAAACACAATGTTGGTGATACATTTATCTGTTTTTTTCAAGGTTAAATTTGAAAACCAGTGGCCGAAAGAATAGGTCTTCAAAAAAAGTACAAAAAGTGGAACAACCTACCTTATGTATATAATAACTAAACTGTAAGTAATGATCTTTTGAAAGATTGTTACAAAATCAGATCAGCTAGTTTCTTATTTTTCTTCTTCTTTACAGTAGATTATGGTACTAGGACATTACAATGCTGTTTAACATTTACAATGCTGTTCAGCCATATGTAAGATATATATTTACTGATGATAAGACTTTTAAAATGATGAATGCAAACATATGGACTACTTGTGAAATAGATTTTTATTGCATATAACAATGCATTTATGGTTGATTTCCTTGTCTAAGAATTAAATAAGAATAAATACTACCAAAGATATGTATCAAAGAAACCTTCATTCACCGCCCCATATATTTTTATTGAGAACATCCTTGAGAGGCTGTGCCTTATCTAATCATATCCAGGTAATTGTGTGTCTTAACAAAATAAAATGGGAGTTTTCCCTTTAGTACATAGCCTCCAATCAACACTAAAGTGATGCATCACATTGCTGTGAGCCAAGGATTGGCCCAGACACCTTACTAACTCTATGTCTATCATCCCTGGCTCTCTGTTTCCATGCCAACCTTGATTTAATCAGCCCAAACAGCAAACCTTTGAGATGTCATATACTGTATTAACGTCAGGAGCCAATTTCATTATAAGCTGATTTTACAATTTCACAGTTACCTGACACATAGTCCTAATTATATTAGACAATATGTGATGTTGCCTTTACTATAAGTGTTGCATGGAAAAGGAATGGTGGGACTTTCCTGTTACCTCTGTGTGTGTGTGTGTGCACCATCACTGTCACTTTCTACTGACGAAGAGAAACTAGAGGAAAAAAACTCAACCTGCCATGACATGAAAACTATCAGCTCTATCATCTCACTCAAAGGTGTGCCTACAGTTACAGTATATGACCCGAGCTAAAACTATTAGATGAAAAAAAGCACTGTCGCTCTACAACAATTCTTCCTAGAGTACAAATTGTTTTGTCCATTTCTGTTCCTGTCAGTCTGCATGAGTGTTTATTCCTGTATCCAAATTCAACCAGTCTGCTAGTTTCACAGCCTGTAATTGACGGTTACACACTTGCAAACATGCATCTGAAGAATGTACTCTATTTACTCTGCTCCAGAAGTCTTCTACTTGTCTTTCACAATGCCATCAAAGAAAGAGTGAAAGAGTGAAAGAGTGAAAGAGTGCCACCTGCTGTTGGAAAGGTGACATGCAGGCTCATACTGCATAGTGTACAACAGACTTCTTGCGACATACCTCAGTTGTGTTTTGAGCTCAGTGAAGCGCGGCCTCTTGCTGGGATCGTAGGACCAACATTTTGTCATCAGGCTGTAGAGAGTGGGCGGGCACTGAGGGGGCATGGCCAATCGCTCACCATTCTCTATTCTGCCAATCACGTCGTTGTTCTTTACACCCTGGAAAGGCTTAATGCCATACATCAGAATCTCCCACATACAGACACCTAAAGGAAAAAAGAAACAAATTCTTCAAACCACCTTAAAATAAAAACTGTTCTTAAATGTTACAGAAGAAACAAACAAAACAAAAAAAATTAGATTTAAGGGAACAGAGCTAAAAGTTCCACCACTCATTTAAAACAGCACAGGGTAACCAGGGTAGATAAAGACATACATGTGCACATATTAACATACTTACCAAACATCCACACATCACTGGCAGAGGTAAACCGTCGGAAGTTTATTGATTCTGGAGCCATCCACTTAATAGGCAGTTTACCTTTAGAGGCTAGAGAAAACATCAAATTAATGTTAGTTACCTTAAATATCTAGGTGTGACATAGTCAGAACAGCCTACATTGTCTCTATAAATATTCAAATAATAGTTTGGTGACACATTGTGGATTTATGTTATACCTTTGTAGTAAGAGCTATCTTCCATGTATCTCGACAGACCAAAGTCTCCCAGCTTTACGCAGTCTACTGTAGATACCAATACATTCCGCGCAGCTATGTCCCTATAAACAACACAGACAGAAATACAAGGCAGCCTCGTTGAAGTTTTTTATTTTTTATTTGTTCATTGTCTATCAATTCTGTTTTTTGCAGGAAAACTGGCAAAAATGGGGACATGGATATGCATTTTCATTGGTGACCTTAAAATGAAATGGTTCCATAGATTATTTAGCATTCCTCATTAATGTTTGTTTCTGTTAGGAAAACCTGCACTGACGTGTATTATCTAGAAAGGATAGCACTGCTCTGAAATCATGTTCAAATGTACATACCTGTGCACAAAGCGTTTGCTCTCTAGATAGGCCAGCGCTGTGCTAAGCTGGTAAGAGTATAGAATTAGTGTTGCCAAGTCTAGACTGTACTTTCTCACTTGCAGGAATGAACGCAACTACAAGAAAAAGAGAAAGACAGATTATTTATATATATATATATATATATATATATATATTGGGGGGAATTGTGAGAAGCCGCTACTAGCATCTTACCTCTCCCAATGTGCAGAGCTCCATTATGATCCACACAGGGTTCTCAGTAATCACTCCCATCAGCTTAACTATGTGAGGGTGGTCAAACTGACGCATTGTTACTAATAGTGGTAGAGATAGAAAAACACAAACATTGAATATTAGAAGTATAACTTCAGTATAACTGCCAAGCACACACAATGGGAATATGGTAACACTTTCTACAAATGGATACTTACTATAAGCCATTATTTTTTACTGCAAATAATTTATTTTAGCAGGAAACCACTTTAACCCTGGTCTTATGCTAAGCTAAGCAAAGATTGATGATGACTGATAATTATATTGAAACAAACTCATAGAAGCACAAGACACTCACATGCTTCCTGAAGGAACTTCTCCCGGACACTGTCTGATGTTGAGTTCTTACACGTCTTCACTGCCACAGATAAGGCTGGGTTCTCCTGCATGCATAGACACACAAAGACAACATTACTGTTAATGGGAGACCTTGATTCTGAATTATCTGATCTGGCAAGAGGGTGCCATGTATCAGACAATCTGGTCAAAATGAAATCCCTGCCCTCGTGTGTGTGTGTGTGTGTGTGTGTGTGCGCACCTGGCTGACGTATACTCCTTGGTGTACATCTCCAAACTGGCCCTCTCCTATACAGCGCCCCAACTCAATACAATCCCGCTGAATCTCATAGTCCCGTGCTGAATAAACACACACACACACACACAAATGCATACAAACAGACACACGAATAACAAAGCTAAGTAAGTCAGACAAATACACTCACAACTGTACTGTATCCTGTATTTACCAAGCTTGTCAGTGAGGCAGGGGACACTATAGAAAGTCCTGTCTGTAAAACTGTATGTACATAAGACATTCAGCTTTAAGAACTTTATATGAGGCCTGCTTCATTTTTCTTGTGCATCCTGCTTCATCCAGTATGAAGCTGTGCTACCCTGAGAAGCTTGGTCATGCTATCAGCAGAGCTGAATCCCACCAGCATGCAAACACAACATCAGCAAACAGCAGGCAGACATGCCATGAAAGAAAAATTATTCTATCACTTAATGCGTGTACAGTATAATGTAATGGAGTGCTATGTTAAGTAACCCATTGTATGGATAAAGTCAGGTTATAGAGAGAAAGAGAGGTGTGCATGCATAAACTTTTTTTTTATTAAGTTAATTAAGACTTAATCAAGAATACAAAGTGCTTGTTTGATATTAACAACCAGCATTTTACAGGACAGCTGTGGTAAACTGAATGACAGAGAATGTTTTGGTCCCATGCTTGTGAAAAATAAAACTAAACATTTAAAATGTAAATAAAATGGTATTCATTATTTATGCTTTATTCTGACTTTATTTTAAGAAATATAAATGTCTTTATTTTTGAGTTGTTATGGTGCTGAATTGACTTTGTCCAAATAAAAATATCGACAGACACCATGCTTATACCTGCACAATTATAGCACTAAATATTTAGTATACTGTATACATACACACCACTTCTCCAAAAATGAAAAGCCATATGTTTAAAACAATACAGCTTTTTTAGTATAATTACCCTTAAAATAAAAATATAACATGGTATGGCAAAAACATTTAGTGGATTAAAAGCACATACCACTTTAACATAAGTGTGTGACTATGACTGGTAAATATGTTTAGTTTTAGGGCTAAAATACTGTTAGCTAATTGTGTTACAGAACTGCTCTACACTAATTCACCACATAACTAACAACACATTAAGTAAAGGGGAAGGGGTGGGGACAGACCAACAGGATACAGAAATAATAGGAGAATTACATTTTACAACAGCAAGCAAATACAGTAAAACAATATCGGAAAAAAATTAAATCACAACCACCAAATCAAAGTGGCTACATAATACAGCCGAATTCATTGGTCCAATCTTTACCTTGATCTAGTCCATAGTATTCTGGTAGAGTGGGTTAGTGGGTTAGACAGGAGACAGAAATAACTAGCTGTCAGTTTAGAGCTCAGGATTATTACTGTAAATGTCGACTGGAGACAGCAATGACTAATAGAATTGTGATATCGAAGAGGACTCTCTGAGTGTTATAATGTTTACGATGTAGATGCACCCTCAGGAGCTGTGATCGTGTTTATATAGTGGACGCTTACAGTACAGTACATACGCATCTTATGTACTTGGTGACTTTGCATTCTTCCTGGGGTCAATACAACCACAGTCCTCTGCTTGTAATTGTTGCCAGTGCATCACCATCTCTTAGGCTGGTAGTAGGACACAACCACAAATCCAGTTTAGCAGACCAGTGTGAACAGGCGCCACTAACAGCAGCAAAGCAGGCTGTGTCCATTAAAGTTCTTATTTTAAAAGGTATAATTCAGAAAGGATTGTTAGCAAGAAAAGGCCTTTACCACGCCAGAGAGACCTTTACCACAACAACATGGCAGCTGGGACAGGGATAGAGACAGGCAGAGCAGCCAGGACGGTGTACAGTAGAGTGCACACCTGTGCACGCTTAGCTTATCAACCTGTCCTTAGCAATGATGATAAGACCGCACCACCTGTCAGGCCATTCAGAACAGTACCAAGCCTAAAAAGGCTGGTTATTTTATGTGTATTCTGACTGTGTACAATCACTCGCTCAGCAAGCCAATAAATACATAAATGTCTATAAGGATTTGTTGCGTCCGAGGATAGGGTTATAAAAGTCAGGCCTGTGAGTTTAATCAAAATACTTGATTGTGAATCAAAAATGTTTACTTTTCCCCTAAATCTTGTGATACCATAGATACTAATATAAACTGCTGGCATAGTAATACACTGACTGCATATGCCTTATGTAGCTTCCCCTTTCAAAAAGTAAATTGTACATATGACTACGGACAATACTGCTATTCGCATTAGCAATTTCAAAATACAGAACCGCAGCACAACATATTGTACTGATAGAACAATGGGAAAAAGTGCATTTTGTCAGTGCCACATAATTTATAACTTATTCAAGATGAAATGTAATGATCATGTTAAAACTCATAAACAAAACAAGAAAACAAACAAATTAGATCAGCATCTCATCCCATGTACTGTAACTGGTGCACACACACAAAAGGATATGTTGTGAATCCTTTACCCCACAGGCACACACATTTACACGTACTGTACTGTACACATACTTTACAGTACAGACAAGTGTGAAGAGAAACAGTGACCAATGCCTCTGAAAATATTCCTATGCTATTAACAATGTGCATATGTGCTTTTACTCACTGGATGGTATGGTATAGGTGTCCTCCTCATCTATAATCTCAGCGTAGTCATCTGTTTCTGCAGAGCCGTGGTGAGGTTTTGGGGAGACAAAAAGAAACCAACTCAGCTGAGAAACAACCAGTAAATAAAGTTCAAGAACGTTCCAACAGCAAACTACAGCTGGAGATAGTCCAGGCGAGCGTTTCATTAAACTTAAAGGCTGCTGGGAATAACAGGGTCGGTTAGGCGCCTTGTTAGCGCAACACGCACCTCATTAATGTACCACACCGCCTTGTTAACGTCAAATAACTTGTACCTCCTACTGTATGTCAGCTAGCAGCACAGAGGTTACAAATAGCAAGTAAACATACTCCCACACAGCCTTAGCAGCCCTGTGAACAACGATGAAACACATAACTAAGATACAGTAGCTTCAAAACAAATCCTGTCACCATACCCAGCTTTGAACACACACACACACACACACACACACACACGCACAATAGTGGAAGGCAGAGTGAGGGAGCAATAATAAATGGAGTAGAGGAAATAGCAGGCAAAGGACGGACAGTGGTAAAGAGGGAGTGAGACAGAGGGAGGGACAGATGGATGGAAAGGTCAGTTCTTTCCAGAGAAACAGGCTACGGGGAAAACAGGCTGAGTCATGGATAAGACAACAGACAAATCCCCAGGCATAGAGAGAGAAAGAGATATAACAAACTGATAGATAGATGCTCACATTCATTCCACTGTGTTAACAGGATGATTAATAGAAATGTTTTTACCATCGCCACTAGTGTGACCTGTAGAGCCCGCATGCAGGGGACAGAGACACACACAGGCAAAGGGAGAGAAAATGAGAGAGAGAGTGAGAGAGAAAGAGAGAGAGAGAGAGAGAGAAGGGTATTACACTGTTAGTCTAATTAATTTGCTAAACAACAGTAGGATGAGGATGTACGCTAAAAGATACTAAAAGTTACTATCAAGAACACGTTCCATTTTGAACAGTGATAGACAGTAAAAACACAGACAGTGACTAAGGATCTCCATGAAGACATCTGTATGGAAAGGGACTTCTCTTTACACACACACACACACACACACACACACACACACACACACTCACACATACACAGATTAGGCTTTATCGGAAAACTGACCACAATCCAAGCCTAGCACTCAGACAGATTGACATTCAGCCATGACATTTTGAGAGAGAGCCAGTGAATGACAGACAGAAAGTAAGAGGGAATGTGTGAGAGAGAGAGAAAGAGAGCGAGAGAGAGAGAGAGAGAGAGAGAGAGAGAGAGAAATACAGAAAAGCTTACCTGAGACACAAACAGTTCTGGACCGCACTCCGTCCATCCGTTTCTCCATCCTCTTCTCATGGTTTGACACTCTGAAGAGGAAAGAGAGAGAGAAGAGAAGAAGAGGAAAGGGATGAAGCACACTAATTGAACATTTGGTGCTGACACATGCTGAAAGTGAAAAACAGAAAAATCTCTAGAAGAAGGTTTAGACTAAGTGTGTCACTAGGACGTGAACTCATTTCTACCTCTGTCTGACAACTGACACCTTAAACTCCTCATCTACAGTACCAAAATTTGTGCCTGACTTACTTTGGGATAGAAGGCAGTGCTCGGTCTCCCTCTGCAAATCAAACAAATCAACAAACGTATAAGAATAGTAGAATATAATAGAAGACTACCACATCAGTTCAGACCTTCCTCTCCAGTCAGGCCACGTCTGAGCAGAACAACACAACAGAAATTGACAGTACAGATACTGGATGCAGCTCTTGCTACACCAAATCATAACTGTCATCATTATATAGTGTCAAATAAAATATTAAAATATGAGAATTATTGTGGCTGTCCCCACCCGCTCCCTAAGCATTGCAAGATTCTTTTAAAATGTTTTAAATATGTATAAATGAGCTGCTTTATGGCATGTGTCATGCACAGGGCTGGTGGTGTTTTTTAGGTCTGTGGCACAACATTTTGTACACAACCGGTGTACACTGTTAACCCTTGTGACGTCCTCCGGGTCAAAATGACCAAAATCACTAGCTCTTTGTGGCAGACAGAAGGAGCAAAAACTAATTATACAGCTTACACGGACATACTGTATGATGTACACTGCTGGCACAACAAGGTGTACATTTGAAACCCGAGGACAACAGGAAAATTTAAAGGCACAAATAAAAAATACAAAAATACTTAAAGAAAGAATTAATAAAAAATAATTACACACAGCAATGACAATTAAAAAAAACACACAAAATCATACACAATCAGATGGTGCCCTCTGGTGGTTCAAGACAATTATTGTAAGGACATCAGAAGGGTAACATTACACAGTACTGCACTGTTAATGAGCATAGCACTGAGCATTGCATAAAGCTGTCCTACCTTTCTGGACCCTGACGATAAACGAGTGGGTCGCTGATGAGACGAGACGACAGTAACCATCTATCAAGTCCGCCATGTTCTCTGCTGTGGTCAGTGAGGCTGTGGTGACTGTGAGAGGCTACACA
Source organism: Aphredoderus sayanus (assembly GCA_027564795.1). Classification (NCBI taxonomy): domain Eukaryota; kingdom Metazoa; phylum Chordata; class Actinopteri; order Percopsiformes; family Aphredoderidae; genus Aphredoderus; species Aphredoderus sayanus. Next base: position 46,452 of record JAODUG010053163.1, read on the forward strand.
CACACACACACACACGAGGGGGTTATGGGTAAGCAAAGAAACACACATACAGGCAGACATGCACGTGTACAAATGTACGTGCATTAGTACGCATATAACACACACACACAGAGGGGTTAGTGTAAGACTGGGACAGAGAGAGGTTTCAGCATGGTCTGAGATACAAAGCCCGCTTTATCACAAACGAGTGCACGTACGAGCATGCGCTGATTGCCTCACACACACACACGCACGCTTTTCCACTAACGCCTGCTATGAATGGACGCACACAAAATGTCTCTCTCACACTTATACTGTCACTCATGGACAGATGCCTGCATACTTAAGTCCTTTCATTCTCTCTCCACACCCCTCCACTACTACATCTGTCCCATAGGCTTGGCTCTCTGCAGCCAACAACAAGCTCTCATATGATGTAACAGCTACACTAGGAATGAAATCAAAACATTTCTTTCACGTTAAACTATTATGCTTAGTTGAGAGCTTTTATGAGCAAATGTGTGATTCACAGCGATAAAAAAATAAATAAATAGAGATTTGATTATACATTTTTTGTTAAACATCTATGCGTAAGGACCACATAATTATGTTTGTCTATACAGTAGATATATATATATATATATATATATGTCCTTGATGTGATCAATGCTTCTGTACACCCACATCTGTGCTAAAAGACCACCTACATGTGTACAGACCCAGCTTGATTGACCTCTCCCTGAATCTCCTACTGCAGATCAGTTTTATTGCATTGTGAAGGCAATAAAAGAAGGCCAAGTGACACCTTCTTGCCTTTTCTATCCTTCTGAAACATTTCATTATGTGTCGTTTTGAGGAAATGCAGTTTGCTGACAGCATAGCCCCAGTGCTGGCTTAATCAAACCAAATAACTCAGGAGACTTGGAATAGCATTCACCACAACGTCAGCTGATATAACTGTGTGTGTACAGTACTCACTTCTGCAGCCCCCGCTACATTGAGCTGCAACATGCCTTTTCTATCCTTCTCTTCCATAGCAGAGTACTGGATGGACTGAACCTGGGTAAAGTTAGCTAGGTGTGTGGGCTAGAGAGACAGGGAGGGAGAGACAGACAGAGAGCAATATATATTGATCTACAGTATATCTATATCATGCATGTAAGATTCTTCTGTCACAGAAAGAAATCCCTTGAGCCAGTGGAGTCTCTTCTCACAGATATAAAGTTAACCAACAGAGGGCAGTATCGTCTACACTACAGTATTTCCACCATGTGCTTGCTGCTGGTACTGATTAGATTTTTGTTGATGATCATGTTATGATCTGCTGCAGTATTTTACGGTATGTTGATATGTATTGTAGTATTGTAACGTTTATTTCACAGCTGTATGACCTATTCAGCTATTGACAGAAGTACTTATTGTTAAATTGCTTTGGATAAATGTGTCTTCTACATGCTATAAATGTGTGTACTCACTGTGGAGCCCTTATCCGTGAGGTAGCTGATTCCTTCCTCTGGTCCTATAGCCAGCTCTACAGATATTACCCAACTGGACTAAAGATGGACAGGGATGGATACATTTGAAGGATATGTATGAGTTGATATGGAAAGAGAGACATGAATTTAAGCATTCAAACAGATGCCACTTGCCCTGTACAGTAGATGGCACTGTTAATCAAGCACACCATACAATCATATAGAAATAAGACCAAAACCTGAATGAAAAGCTCAGGTTCAAGATACTGTGTATTAAATGCATTTCCTAAAACAGCATTGTCTGTAGATACTGTATGTACTATCAATAAGTCAATAAACATCTTAGTTCACCTTACTGGAGAGAGTGAGAGAGGGAGGGAGAGAGAGAGAGAGAGAGAGAGTGTACGTGTGTGCGCTCCTACCCCTAATGCACACTTAAAGCACTCCTTGTCAAAGCGATAGGTGGGAGACAGAATCTCAAAGAATTTGTGGATGCTCTGCTCATCATTGAGGTTGGCAAACTGCTTAAAAGTCTGCTGGATCTGCTTACGCAGAGTCTTGGCCTGAAACGTAGCGAGGAGAGGAAACGCCCAACAGCCCATGGTTAAGGAATGAATTGAACTCCGGACAGTTTAAATATAGTATGATGCAAAGGTGACAACATTCATGTAATTATTTCTGGGAAAATGTCTCTCACTTGCATGACATTGAGATGGGAACATTGACTGGGGGGAAAAGCTTGTTATTGGTCCATAGATTTAAAAAATATGCAGGGCTCAAAAAGAATCCGACATAAACTATCAAGGATATCAGGTCCATTTTTACAACACATTTTATTCTAAGAATATGTATTCTGTTAACGAATGCACCCTTCATGGACCCTACTGCTGATCTACATACATCAGACAAGTGACAAAGCGATATGACAGATAACGTTCAATCAGCCAGTCATTCAGTCTGATTGGCCAGTCATTAAATCATTCAGTCAGTACCACTGTCTTGTCAGAAGCCCTCGTCAGCAAGTCAGATCAATCAAATCCACACATTCTCTGAAGAAAATAGCTCAGTTATCACCTTGAGGGAGTCCAACAGACTTTTGGGGAAGAACCGCCTTAAACCAACATCTTTCCTAAAAAACAAAAAAGAAACACAAATGCTTTTTACATTCATGCAATTTACATGTGTTGATTTGAACCAATCAATAAACACCACAAAATAAATTTGATCTGAGCAGTAAGAATCTGAGATGATATGAAGATATGAAATTACTCTAGCAGCTCGTAGTTGGATTTCTTATCCAAGGCATTTCCTGGCATCTCTCTGAAGAACCTCCTGTAATGTACACAGTAATCACATACATAGTAAAATTAGTTCACTGGCTTCACCTGTCCTTTGTTTGAGCACATGCGTGTGGTGAATGTGTTTTTGCCCACCTGATCTCCAAACAACCCAGTTTCAAAGCGATGTCCTGATCTACCTGGTCAGCTATATGCTGCATGTAATCACTCTTAACCTGGGGAACCCCAATGCAACAGAAACAAGCAGTTTTACATCTGGCTAAACTGCTCTCATAACTAGAATGTTTACACCAGGATATGTTGTTC
>JAODUG010053163.1:49609-65404 GCA_027564795.1 Aphredoderus sayanus
TGCAACAGAAACAAGCAGTTTTACATCTGGCTAAACTGCTCTCATAACTAGAATGTTTACACCAGGATATGTTGTTCTCACCTGATGATAGAGGTAGTTAAGAGAAGGCTTGTCCTCTGAGAAATGACTGAGGTAACCTTTTGGAAGGTAGCGTATCCGCAATTCATACCTGAGAACCAGAAAGACAGTGTGTTGTTTAGTAAGACGTATTGTATTCTAATGTGTGGTGTGCTGTGTTTTTAATCTTATCCAAGATAACACACACTGTCATATGTGACAGTTATGCGACAGTAAGATTCATGGCCAAAATACGCCAAAAATGTCCAAACAGTTAATTACAGGAGTAGTGTGTTATTGGCCAGAGGGAGCAGAGAGTAACAATTGGGCAAAAGTGCATGTGCAAGCATCAAGGCATCGCATGCTGTGCTAAAGGAGTTTCTTTCATGTATGATTTAACAAAACACCAGTTCTATTAGGTATTAGGCTATTAGGTATACACTACATATGTAAATACCCGGACCCACACGCTAGGCATTTAATAATCACACATTCAAAATACAAACACGAGACCCCCGCAGTGTTTGTATGTGACGATTTATGCCTAAAAGAATACTATGCAAAGATTGGGAATAATGTGTGAATATATAAAAAGGTGCCTATGGTAAATTACCATTTTAAATCATTTATTATTGCAAGCTGACCCCTTTGACAAATAGGCATTTCCAGCATAAACCATTTTTATTGTTCCAAGAAATAAATTGCCTTTTGCGATAAAAATTTCTAACTTAAATCACATCACCTGCCTATAGCCTCGATCAAAAGGCATTCACATCACCCCATTGACTGTAAACGCATGTTACTGCAACATCCAAAGCCAGGCTGCCTCTAATCACTAAATAGAAATAGCCTATTGCACACATCTAGAAGATGCAGATAACAATGAAATGCTTTAACTGAGTGCTCCACTGCCTTCTTAATGTGCAGTTCAGATACCACTCTCACCTGGCCACCAGTGTCTGTCTACATCGCTGACTCGTTATACTGTCTCATGAGTGACATTTCTGAATGACTGTAGCTACAGCGACCCTGGCAGAGAAGTGGGTCAGGAGAATAGTGAAGTCCTAGTCTCTGTGACGCCACAGGCATGCTGTTGGATAACAAAGGAAATCAAGGCAGACTGAGCAAAATGAATAAAACATCTTGCATTCTATAATGATTGAACGATAAGGGGAAATGCAGAGAGAGAGAGAGAGAGAGAGAGAGAGAGAGAGAGATCACTGTAAGCCAAAAGAGAGAGAGAAAGAAAAGAGAGACCTTACAGAGCAAATGGAAAAGAGAGGAAGAAAGAGATATATATATATATAAAATAAAAAAATAAAGGAAATACAATAAGCAGGATAAAGCAAAAGCGGCAAGGGGGGGGAAGGAACATCAGGGAGCGGAAGAGAGGGAGAGATGGAATGAGCATTTCCCCCCAGACCACTCCTCCTGTGTTCTAACAATAGCATGACAGCAGGAGCACTGCCCCCCTCTGGGGCTGTAGGCAACAACGCCCGCTCCACAGCTGGCACCACATTTATTTGAGTGTGCGGCATTATCTTTAGGTTTTCACTCCATTTCCTAATTATTTATGCATTTACTGGGATAGGGGTGTGTTTGTGCGTGGGTGTGTGTGTAGGGAAGCTGAAAGTTAGCTTTAGGAGTTAGTCTAAATTATGGCTAGTGAAAGATGGAAAGATGTTAGATCTAGCGGAAAGGTTGTATGGCTGATGGAGGTCACACATACAGTAGGCTTGTTTCAAAATTAATGTGAACCACGCAGAAGCAATTCCTCATCAGATATGTTGTAATCACTAAAAGGCAGCTCAGCTCAAACGGCACATTTGGAAGATTAAGTTAAAGATGATTAATACTAATAACACGTAAATAATATTTTTTTCTTTTTCTAAAAAAAAAAAAAAAAGGAGAACAACCGAATCCTTGACACCGTGTGGGTGAGTTGGGGGTTGGAATGCAAAATGAGCTAGTGCTGATTTGCCTTTGTGGTAAACATTTATGCTGAGGTAGGACTGAATAATACAAAACAAATCACATGCAAATTACAAGGACGTGCTGTAGAACAACAGCCTGCAGAGAAGCATAGCACAAAACAGCCCCTAAATTCACACCAGTGAGCCAATGTAATAGTATTATTACATTAAAAGGAAGTCATTTGACAAATGGAAAGTAGCTAAATCATATGGTTCCATAAATACAAAACAGCAAAACAAACAAACAAAAATAAATGCATACTATGTGCAAACATCTACTATAGCGAATAATCATTACTGAATTGGTCTACTTAGAGACACTTGCTATCCAGTGGGCAATAACGGAGCAGCTGCCAAATAAGGAAAGATATTGAACCAAATGTTTGACGGTGGGTGAAGTGAAGGAGGCTTGGATGAGAGCGGGGCAATAATCATTGTGCTCGCTTCACTTTGCCTCCCTCTGGGCTTTAGAGAATCCATATTTGTTTGCATCCAGGTCTGCTGAAGATCCTGTTTGTGAGAAGCAAGCCTGCTGTCATACAGAGATTAGCTCCTTGACGTGGGAGTGTGGTTCTAAACCCAATTAGTTACAGTCACAAACCTGATGGGTGTTATTGTCCTCTCTGCACCCCATGTTAATCAGCTGTCTCCTGACTTGCCCTGCCTGCCATGGCAACAAGACAACCTACTGTGTGCCCGGGGACCTGGCTCTAGTCTTTAGTACCACAATCACACAACACACACCGACACATACTACAACTACTGCCTTCCACACACTTGGAGGAAGGGATACTGTAGGGAGAGAGACCTATGGTGACTACATGTCTACCTCCACTCCTCCTGGGGATGCTGCTTCTCATACTTCTCCCTGACGTGAGACACTCCCAGGTCAGGGTGCAGCCAATGGAGCGCCTCGGAGCGCAGATGAGTCAGACGGAGACCCAGAGAAGAGACGCAGCGCAGTTTGTGGATCTCTGCTATCTTTTGGATAACGCCCTGTAGACAGAAACATGGAGAGAGAGAGAGACAGAGCGAGACAAAGAGAGAGCGAGCTTAGTGTATCTTAACCTAACACCCATGGTAGCTGCGCTACCAGTTGTGTGTGTTTACGTGGGTGCTGTGTGTTTCCCACTCTAATGAGTATTTTCATGCCTGGCGAGTGTGCGTATGTGTCTGTGCTGTATATTTCTCACTCTTACATCTGTGGTATTTTCATGCCTGATAAGTTTATGTATGATGTGTGTGGGCGCGCACACTCGTGTGTATGTGTACAGTATTTATGTGTGTGTTGTATAATACCACTAATTCACATCTGTGGCATTATCAAGTGTGTGCTCTATATTTCCCATTCTATCGTGGTATTTTCATGCCTGGTGAGTGTGTGTGTGTTTGTGTGCTATATATGTCCCACTCTAACATCTGTGATAGTTTCATGCCATGATGTATGCATGTGTGTGTGTGTGTGTGTGCGTGCGTTCTCACCCTGACATCGGTGGCATCACCGTGCCGTATGTTACTAGCCCAGGTGCACGGCTCGCTGTTGGTCTCGAAGTAATGGAAGATCTTCAGGACGCGGTCCATGGAGCCCGGCGGCCGCTCCAGGCCCCCGGAGGAGCCGCCGGTGACGGCAGCAGGCCCACTGGAGCGGGACTTGACCCCACAACCAGCCGCCGCGTTGTGGTTGAGGTTGGGCTCCAAGTAGGACGACGACGCCATGCCTGACTTAGACGCTCCTGCTGGGGCTAACTGGCTCCCGTCATACTCTGACGGACAGGAAGGGTGGGGGTGAGGAGGAGAGTGAAGGGCGCATGGACGTTAAAATGGGACTCTAACCACAGATTTACACGGCAGCTCACACAGATCAGACAGCTGGCGGACCAAGACATTGGCTTATTATACCTTTAATTGTCTTCCTCTTTTGAGTACTGGATGCTTAGTTTGCACTTAAAACGTTTATTACAAATAATGAAGAAAATATTAATAATAATAACAAACTCAAAACAAAATTCTGACAAGCACAACACACTGGAGAATACGTTTACTCACCTAATCTTACAGTTTATAGTGATTTAAAGAGGCTACTATAAAATGAAAGGAGTACAACATGTACCCAGACTGTAAAGAAACTGTGTGTGGGAGGTTATGCGTACTGTTGTGTGTATGTGGTACTATGTACATATTTATAACCTGTCTCCAGGGGGGTGTTGCGTATACAATGTATTTGTGTGTGTGTGTGTGTGTGTGTTTGCTTTGATGGTTTCATGTGGCCATATACCAAAATATCTTCATACAGTTGCTATTATTGTCTAGGAAGATATCTGCTATGCCTAGAAACGGGAGTGTAGGTTTTCACCACATAGTATTCTTTTAGGACAGAACACAAGAGAAGAATATTGACCAATAAACAGCCCCCTGCTGCCCTGATGTACAGTAACGCTGAATCATTAGCACTAGTATTAAGTTAGAATTCAAAGCTACTGTCACCTTCTGAAAGGTAGACTATCCAATTCATATGTGAATTGAGTATTTGTGTGCACACCAGAAATAAGCAAAATAATATATATATGAAATATAAATTCATATTCTTCGTGACAAAAATACTTGCGACACTACTGTAGAGGTAAGTATGACTGCTGATGATGCGAATGATGTATGGGAAGTGCATAATGTACAGGTCATCATGGCTGATGATCAAGTCCCCAAGACAAAATGTATCAGACCGATTAGTGTGGCTCAGATTAAAAGAAACTGTTTCTTTCAGCGGAATGATATTACTGTCATAAGATTGTTAAAGCACTTTAGAAAAACAATTTAGGGATAAAATACTATAACTTCGCTTTGAGGCAAATTATGATCTGATGCCACTATCAACACAACCATCCACATATAGTATAGAATAATTAATGCTGATAGACATAATATTGAAAAATTACAGAGCAGAAAACACAGCAAGAAAGTAGAGTTCCTACACTAGTCCCAGCTGTGTATAGTACGATATAGTGTGGTACCACTAGGCGATAGGACTTTACATCACTAATTAGCTGTAACCAAGCACTGCGTAATACAGCAACAAATTGGAGAAACAGTATTAGTGTCATGCTTGCATGCACACAACATTTCTTATGAGATCTAGATTAAACACAGCGTTTAATAAAAGGCATGTACACACACATGTCAAAACCTCTACTTATTAATATGCCAACTATCTGGGCACGTGCTTTCAAGTTGCCCAACATGATTTATCGTCATTTACATTTAGTCTACATTCTTTCAGTATGAGAGAAGCAGGTCAAAATATATTATTCAGACCATAATACTTCTCATTTTAGTAGAAGCCGGTGCACCAGAGGAGCTTTATTGTAGTGGAGCCACAAGCCAAGCTCAGCCTTCTGTTATTCACTCAGTAATCCGATTAGAAACTAAGCACTAACAAAACACAACAACAACATATATGTATAATATTTTAATACAAGCATTTATGATTGTGTTTATATAGGTGTAGCCAAGCCTGATCTTGTCTTGACATGCTCTTACACATATGTACTGTTCTTAAATGGCAGAAAAACATCAACTATTATTACATCACTACTGTTTGTTTAGTTCTCCTTCATACATTCCAGGGAAGATTATATTTTTACTTACCTAATGAGTAAGAATGCAGGTTCTTAAGAGTGGTTCAACACCACAAGCAATTCCAATATTTTCATTAATTTATTATAGTATGGCAAGTATGAGTCAGGACCCAGATCAGATGTAATGTACCAGTACTTATCAGGCATATTACATGATAAACATTCCATTGTATTTTAACTATATAGCAAATCAATGGCTTTGCTATAGTTGTTGCCTTACAACTATAACATGTAATGTTTTTGCATTATCCTAGAACAGCACTGTGCCAACACACATGTGAAACAATGACTGTGTACAGACAAAGACTATATCCCCCACCCGCTATTTAACTGTCCTTTCTTCGATAAATTCTTTCACTATAGCTAGTAAATAATCCAAACACTTGTCATCTCTACTATTGTAGTCTTGTCTGTTTGCATTATGACTGCTGTCACCATGTGTTTCGCTAGGAGTTCCTCCTATTTCCACTTCAGTATGTGTAAAAACTCTGCTGCATGCTGTTCATCTGACTTGATCATCAGTCAAAATGCACCAATTAGGAGCTGGCATATGACTGAATATATACCACCAAGTCAAACTACGTGGGTACCCTGCTTTTCACCTATCGGGGTGATGTATTTTACAGTTGAAAGGTCCTGAGTTTATCCCTGGCACAGGCTAGCCTGAAAGTACCCTCCAGCAAAATGTATACAGTACATGCTTACCTATTTCAAAGTACCTACATTAGTAGTCTACCTGTACTCACTTTGGAAACAGCATATTGTAAATGAGCTGGCAGTATAAAAGCAAAACAACTTTGCCCTCATGCTGGTAAGCCAAGCCCAGCTCCAACTCCTTCCAATAGGCTTTCTCTTACTTCCAAAGCTTCTGAAGGCCAAGGGAGAGGTCTCTCCCACTAATAACAGAAATCCATTTCTACTGTATATCTGCTAGCTATCTGCAATCTAGGTTAGTGGGGATAGCAGTCCTGGAGGGAACCCTGGCCTCTCATCCTCTCCCTTTCATCATCTCTCTCCTCAGATGTCTCCGGTCTCCTTCTTTGTCCTCAACCCTCGCCCATCTCTTCCTCTGCTGTGCAGCCAGACCATTTCATTCCTGTCATGTCATCTCTGTTGGATATTCTGCTGCCATCCTCAATCCTCTCTTCCTTCCTCCTTCTCATCTTTCTCTTGTCCCCCCCCCCCCATCCCTGCTATGGCCAGGAAACAATGCAACTAGATGAGCAAACAATATCCATAGGCCAAACTTGTTTGGCATGTTTTTGTGTGTTAGCACTAATTTTGTTTAATGCCAATTCAATTGCATCATTTCAAAAAGAGTAGGCCTAAACTGCTCTGTGACCATCTCCCTAAAGACACAACGATGAGATAAATATAACATCTGTGATTATGTGCATGTGTGTGTATGTGCACATGGTCTCTGCCCATGTGAGAGATACAGTTCCAGTTACATCAAAACTACCTGGCCTACTTATAACCACCATCTCCCCAAATAGACTTAACCAATTAAAGCCTACAGAGTATTCCCTGAAGACACACTAACCAAATGCTTGGTATGACTGTACATCATGTGAACCAATCAGATTGTCCTTATGGCTCTTAATAAGACCAATCAATACAGATACTAAAAATATTATGTACTGTACAGTGTCTAATAGTAGTGGCTAGTAATTTTAATGACTCTTAAAACGTTGTATTTTCTTATTGTCTATTTAGTAACTGTGTAGTAGCTGTATTAGTAACTGTATTAGAACTGTATTTAGTCGTTTCTATATTTTAAACCAGCTTTAGAAGCAATAATCTTCAGATTGTCCTTGTAGCAATCGTTAATCTTAGGAGTCATATTAAACAATTTCTCCTACAAAATTGTTTAAACAAATCGATATTTCGGGGAAATTATTGAGTGCTCAGCCCAGCCACAGCATCTCCATTAAAAAATAGATTGGATGCTTCTAGTTTCTAAATAATAGTAAGTAGACATTACATCTAACTATGCTTTATATTTGACACCATATCAGTTATTTTAGCTTGCCAGTACATTTCTAGGTTTCTGAGTATTCATGACATACTTGGTAGGGGGTGCTGTGCGTAGATGCAAGCCCCCTTGCTCCAGCAAAGTGGGATGCAGCCGCTGTCCTCCATGTGTTCTCTAGGGGGCGTTGTTCAAGGCCTGGCTGCAGAGCACGGAATAACCTCTCATCTCAGAGAATGACATAGAGCCCGAGCATAACCTGCTAGCCTGGGAACTCGCTTGACTTGCCTCACCGTAAAAATATGCCTGGACAATGGCTTTGAACATAAAAATAAATATCAGGTGCCATCCTAGCCCTCCTTTGACATTTGCAGATTGGTCAAAATGTCTGGTTTACAGAATTCAGCAATCCAAGATGAAGAAAAATGTAATAATCCAGTGTCAAAGTCACTCCAACAACACACATTGCCAAGCAGGCATTCTGGATCAGAAACGGAGAAGGAAGACTATCCTTTGAAAAAGGTTTTCATGGAGGAAAATATGATGACACTGCAAGAATTACGACAGGAAGTGAAGAATTGACCAGTCCATTGGTGTCAGTCCTCAGGTCTCGCTGAAAACACAGGACAGCCTATCTCTCTGGACACAGCAGCCCAATATGTATCAAGCTCCAAGGACAGCTTGTACTGGAACTGAAAAACTTGTTGATTTAATCTCTCTTGCGAATGCCACACTGGTCCAACATATATCATGTGACAAGTAGAAGCAGTTGTTTTTATGTGAAAAATAATTAGAAACTCACTAAATCACGTAAAAAATCCAGTCTTGTTTCTGTTGCAGACACACAAGCTACTGAACAAGGAACCGACAAAATCACTTCAAAAGACCACGGAGCGCTCTCTTAAAGCCTGCGGAAACATCCTGCAACTTCACGCCGTCAGGAAGTGGATTTAGGACTAAGTCCAAATAATCAATCCCTGATATCATCATCCTACAACCCAGTCTTTTTTTCTTTTCTTTTTTATAAACGTAATGTGATGCTATTATCGATCACAGAAGGAAAATTCTCAGTTAGCTGCCTCCCCTGTACAGTGAGGTGAGAGCACTTGGTTAGATGAAGGAAACATGCCGACACAGAGGGCAATCTCTCTAACTGCTAAGCCATCCTGCCGGCCAGTAAATCCGCGCTAAAAGTCAATCTCCTGAGGAGCGTTGGGTCGATCCTTAACGTGAAGGATCTGGGAAACGTGAGGTTAAACTGGAAGATCACTGGCTTTGCACCACTAAATGAAGTGTCACATGAGATCACATGCGATATCCAATATCCACATAATAAGATCAGATCAAGTCTCTTTACGGTAAAGTTTAGGGTCCACAGTTGCAAATCAAGCTATGAAGTCCACAGAAAACACTGAAGTCCAAGGGGTTATTCCATTCAAAGGCTGGAGAGGAGGAAACTGAGAGGAGAAAACAGAGTAGTGGGGATAAAGGAAAAAATGGGATGAAAATGTAGGGCGACGAGGGGTGTGGAGAAATGGAGCATAGCGAGGAGCAGGAGATCAGAGGAAACAAGGACGAGGCAACACAGGAGAGGGCACAGCAGAAAGGGAAAGCATCAGAGAACAGAGCAGAGATAAGAGAGAAGGAAACTGGAAATGGAAGGAGAGCGGGGCGATGGAAGGCAGGAAGAGGACAGATACAAAAAGGAGAAGCTAAACCTCACAACCTCCAGAGCTTTCCCACAATTCACTTTGCTGCAAGCACAAGCAAACCAGGTCAGAGCAGGTGTCTGATGTCATACACAGAGAGAGAGAGAGAGAGAGAGAGAGAGAGAGAGAGAGAGAGAGAGAGAGAGAGAGAGATAGATGAGTATGACATTCAAGAGAAAAAGATGCTCCACTCGATCAGGTAAAAATAACAAAAAAAACAATGTGGTGATTCTGTTTCAAAGTCAGCCAACTGCGTGTCTGTCCAGATTCTGCATATTAAGCTTTCTTCTGACGCTGGCAGCCAGGGCATGCACACACTGCCACAGCCGCACACACACACACACACACACAGAAACCCTACAGCAGTCCAAATTAGCACACCATCCACAGCATGTGTGTCGCTAGAGAGAGAGAGATAAAAGAGACATACTGAGACTTGATGCAGCAGAGATGAGAAGAGCTGGACAGTGTTTAAAATGCTAATAAGACTATGTTATTATGAATCCCAAACCCATGAATGTAATCAAACACACACACACAAGGGTACCCCCAGGGTTCTCCAAGTTCAACACCTTTTTTAATGTTAGAAACACATTCAAACCAGGTTTGACCAGGATTGCAACAAAGCAATTCAAGAAAATCAATAATTTAATAGCCATTTGTCCCTTAACCTCGCCCCACGTTGCTTTCTTCACCCTCCTCCTTTGCTTGGCTATAGACCAGAGCTGGTCTCTGTAGGTCTCTGCTGCCCTCTGTCCTCCACATGTACCCAGACACAACGCACCTGTTCCCTTCAGCGCGGTGCTGAATCACATAGTGGCTGTGCGATAGGAGGACACCTTTCTTTAATTCTGGAATGCATCAGTGGCACGGGTGCCTAACATTGTTGCATTGCAGAAGCTGGCAGTGGTACTCCCTCACACTGCTGCCATATGCTTCTACTCGCTTCTCGTTAGCAGCACTGGATACTTGATATTCAGCCTGCATGCTGCTGTACATGCACTGCCAAAAAAACGTGCCTTGCGTTTAACACTTCAATAAGTCTTATCGGTGTTCTGTTCGGCAAGCGCTGCACTTCAAAAGACATCCTGATTCTTATCTGCAGCCGTGTGCAGGATAGGACCCGGCCGTTACTGAGCAAAGATGGACAAAGCTTGGCCAGCCATTCTGGGTGCAGTGTGCTTGGGTTGGAACTTTTTGTAGGCAAGATGCTGAGCTAGATTATCTAATGATGAATGATTTACACATAGCATCATCCAGGCTTAAATCATGCATCAAACTATTGTTTTATAAAATAATTGTATCATTGCAGGATGAGCTCTAACATTGGCTGATTCCTGGGGTGTTGTCACATCTATAATTATACTGATTAGATGGTTTTAGAGAATGCGAATTGGCAGCCAAGACTTTGGGTAGATAATTTCAAATCATTTCAAAATAAGAGACCCCTGACACAGAGACAGTGGGCACTGCAGACAGTGCGCTTTATGCCTACACTGCACATTGTACATTGGAAGGCAGCTGTACCGCCTCCAGCAGAAACAGCTGGAGGACAGAATACGGTTTTAGTCGTGAAGCAACATCAGCCTGAATGTGGGATTATTGGGATGCGGTAAAGTGATATACTGTAAGCCAATTAACAGGATTTATAAACTATTAGATATAACATAAATGTTAACATCAGCACTCTCGACAAAACAAAAAAGGCACACTTTGCTGCTGTTAATTGTTCATATTGATGCATGCAACGGTATGTTAAGTCAGTGTATTTTAACACTGACACTCATCCACACCAGTATAAGATTTTACACAAGACCAAGTTACCAGCCGAATTGTTCCTGAATGAGTGCATGCACATCAAATCCACAAAAACAGCCCCATCAACACTGAACAAAATAGACCTTAATTAATGTAACTGTAATAGTCTAACTATGCTGTTACTGCTATAGTAAATAAAGTGATTAGTGATGAAGAACACTAAAACAGAAAAGATAACAAATAAATGTAGTTTACTCACCAGCATAATATGATATTCGGGAAATATCTGGAAGAGAAAAGAGAAAAACAAGTTTTATACAATGCAATGGTGAATTGCTCACCCTTCCTCCATATTTGTGTTATGCATGAAATCCCGGGGTGGCAGTGGACTATTGTTCTAGGTGGGATGGTGGGTGAACAGGGGCATTTGTCTAATATCCCTCTAGCAAAACTCTTAATTGTGGATATACTTGACAGCTAGCAGAAGTGGGTAGTAGAATACAGTAAACACAAACTGCAAGCAAGATCTACAAAAACCACAGTGGTATGAACTGAGAGAAATGTTCTGCCGCTAAAATACAAAACGCTTCAACTTGAGGTGTACAGTATTGGCATGCTGCAACAGAATCAGAGGCCTTGTATACAGTACACAGAATTTAACATATGCCCATCAGCACGGAGGCACCATCAGTATGTATGGCAACACCAGGGAGGCTATCTGTTAGCCTGCAGACCCTGTTAAGGCCATCTTCATAAGCTGCTCTTATCTCTAGGAGAACACAGCACAGAAAGAGAGAGGATCAAACAGGATGGAGGAAGGAGGAGAGCAAGTCAAGTGATGAAATGAGGAGAAAAGAGCAGTAAATTCTTTTTATAAAAGTAAGGGGCATTTTAATAGAATTTAAGTTTGAAGCAGTGGGAGGGAGTTGGAGTTTTTCGTCTTTAGGTCACACCAACAAATGAGCTTCAATTTATTGTATTGGGAAGATTAAAACTAACTCCTGCAATCATCGAGGCTGGAAATATGGTTGTCTGCATATTACAAATGTCACACAAGCAACATTTCCTTTCTGTTGTATAAAGGGGGCTTCTGACATAACTGTAGGTCCCCCTTGTCTTTTATTTGTTTACATTTGTGTGTGTGTGTGCATGTGTGTGTTCTGGTCTGTGAGTGAGACAGAAATAAAGTCTAACCCCCTGTCAAGTGTGTGATTACCACCAGTCTGCTGCTTAAGATACCTTGTTCAGCTGGCAGGCTAATCAGATAGGGGGTTATAGGGCTTAGAAAGGCCAACTGTCCCTTTACACACACACAAATAACAATCTCAGGTTTCCATTGACTGTCGAATCAATGAAGAGTCATTCTCAGTCGCATTACATGATTGGCAGGACTGCAATTCTGTTATCAGCTGATCTGATAAAACCGGAAGTTTACAAGATATAGGGACTATTCTGGACTATCCTTCAGAAAACAGACAGACTTGTAAAGGTAAGGAAGAGACCACTAGCTGTTCATGTCATAACTGCTTTAATCAGTGGTCTCATTGTCCAATCAGGGTCATAACACTATAGTCACATCTGACACTTCCTGCTTCCTTCAACACATCCTGTCATTGTTTACATTATTAAACAGAAATTACAAATAGTCTATGGAAGCAACAGTGTTGCTGTTTAGATCAAGACATTCAAGAGACATTATTATCTAGCATATTGCATAGCTTCAAAACATTGATTCTACTGTCACAGCCACACTTGTCTGACTTTAGTTTCCTGCCAGGTGTGTTCGAGGGAGGAGTGGATGCAATTCCTTTGGTTGGAGAGCAATGGGGCAAGGAAATGTCCAACTGTGGCATGCTTTTGTTAGTTCTTTTAACTTGCCTGCTGCCAAGACCTGAAATTGTTTTAACTGTTTAAATGGTCAATGGAGAATGTGATGCTAAAGGTCCTGACTTGGCAAACTGAGGGGATTTTCTAAACATTGCAGGGGTAAAAAGGGGTTCTAGTTAGCTAGCACTTGCAGCATTGATACACACACACACACACACAGACACAGGATAGAAAGTGCAGGAAGAAGATAGGAGATAAAGAGGGTTATGATTTAGAGGGGACACAGAGGAAGAGAGATAAGAATGGACATCCATTTCTCTACAAAAATACAAAATGGTCAGAAATGTCAAGTATATATAACACAAAGAAAGGAATCCATAGGTTAGTTTAGTGTGCAGTCTGCACTTCACACCACTTAAAATAAGTAATTATGTATTGTGCATTTACCTGAAATCAAGTGATTGTTCAATTAAAGGGGTCATTCCATGAAACATTTATATTTCTTGTGGTTTTGGGAAATTGTTATGTCGATGTGACTTCAAAGTAGACTGTAACCTTCCTGGTCTGTAATGCGCATTGAAAGGAAACGAGGCGGAGAAACGTAGAAAATTTTGAAAAGTGCTTACTTGTTACGTACTGTACCGCAGAAGTGTGCTTAGTTTGTTTGGTAACGCCCCTATGAGGATATGACCGTCCATAATCATCTACCGTAGTATTCAGCATCTACCGGAGTAAAATAGGCTATGCAAGCTACAAGGAAGCGAAGTCAATCGCCAGTACGCAATATGTTCAACACTACAGATTACCAAATATGTAAATTTAGCTGTTGATAAGGCTACCGTAGTATAAACAATTTGAGTCATCTAGGTTGTCCGCAACAGTCAGCATATATCAAGAGCATGCAGGTGCACAACACTATTATATTATTGTAGGCTAGGGCTGGACAACTAAACAAAAAGTAATCGAAATCAAAAGAACCGCTAACTAACATAATTTTCCCATGTCGGTTATTTTAATGTTTTAATCCTGTTAATCACGGGAGTCCAAAATAGGAGGGGCTGGGGAATGCCTGTTTTACAGATAGGCTATAAGCCTATTTGTCGGGACCCAGGACACCCAACTTGAAATCGTAATCATCCCGGGCACAGCAATAAACAAGAGTAACATGAGTGGAGAAAACTTGAGAAAGTATCAACGACAGACGTAAATCGAAACTAAACTTCACATCACTGGCTCGGAACACTTCAGTAACGGTGGCTCACTTATAACCATTTATCAGAGCAGAACAGGCTCACTAAAAGAAAAAGAAAAGAAAAAAGAAATCACTGAAAGCAACGGTTTTCTGAGAGCAGGTTAACAATGGGCCTAATGGTCTATTCCACATAATCTATGTTGTATTTTTACCTAAGCATGTTAAATATATTGCTTTGAGACCTAAAAGAACTGTCTCAACATATTAAAAAGTGGCATGAAATGTCCACAAGCAGACCAGGTTTTATAGTCTGTACATCCAAATAACTATTTAAATGCAATACAAGCCCAGCTTCCACAAAATTGCACATATAAAGCCTGTGAATTACACTAACATGTAGCCTACTTCTTAAACAGACCATCAATACATACAGAAGACGTAGGCCTATTTATAAAGATTGTCATTTCTGTACAGAAATAACCGACTCTAAGGCATAATCGAATTAATTAATGTATGTTTTTGAAGCAGTTACATCCGTAACAGTCACGTCCATAAGTTAATAACATTTTAAAAGAGAGGAGAAAAACTATATGATGATACTTTGATAAAACCTTGATAAAAGTCAGTTTTGTAACAGAAAGTTTGGATACAACGGGGCGGTAAAGCAATTGTAATACCGCACAACCCCAATACTTTACTTTTCAGACAAGCATATAACCAACAAAGAGCAAAAAGACATAGTGTATAGGCCTACAACTGAACAAAATCAAAAAACCAACAGAAAATGGCAACCAGACTATGCTTCTATGCAACTCATGAGAGTTAATATTATTAGCCAAACTCCAGGCTATACCTTTGACTAAGACCTAACAAATAACAAAGACAAATACAATTTAATGGGTATATTATTTAGGTTATAAGAATGGCTAAAAAAATGTTTTAAGTTAATAATTTCCTCTAATCAGTTAATCCAATGTGTTCCTGGCAGCATTTTGTCTCAAACTAATTAGCTGCAAGCACAGGGCTAGCAGCAGAAATAATACCGATGCCAAATTACCCTAAGCATTGTCTTCTATGCTTTAATATATCCCTCATTCATTCTAATTTACAGTCGCAGGAAATGGTGCATTAGGCTGTGGCAAAGCAATGTTTGATATGCTGCTAGGTAATGAGGTAGAGCAGTGAGCACTATATTTTCTAACAATAACAATAGTAGTCCTATTTGATACCTGCACCCTGGAGACGATTGTGAAACAAAACCCATTCAAAAATGTGAGGGAGATTCAGTGCTTCAAAAACCACCACACAGACGTATGCAAGACATGGGTTTCAGCTGTCGCATTCCTTGTGTTAAGCCACTCTTGAACAAGACACAGCATCAGAAGCATCTCGCCTGGGCTAAAGACAAAAAGGACTGGACGGCTGCTGAGTGGTCCAAAGTTATGTTCTCTGATGAAAGTAAATTTGCATTTCCTTTGGAAATCAAGGTCCCAGAGGCTGGAGAAAGAGAGGAGAGGCACAGCATCCCCGTTACTTGAAGTTCAGTGTAAAGTTTCCACAGTCAGTGATGGTTTGGGGTCGCATGTCATCTGCTGGTATTGGTCCACTGTGTTTTCTGAGGTCCAAGGTCAACGCAGCCATCTACCAGGAAGTTTTAGAGCACTTCATGCTTCCT
>JAODUG010053164.1:0-10163 GCA_027564795.1 Aphredoderus sayanus
CCTGCTAGCAGAAGTTTTTGCTATGTCACTGATGCGCAACATTCCCATGGTGCATCCCCTCTACAAGGTTAGGAATTCACATTGTGAATCCAAAAGCAATAGATTTGAATTAGTATAATAATAATAATAATAATAATAATAATAATAATAATAATAATAATAATAATTAATTATTATTATTATAATGTTTGTTTATTTTCAAGCTCCTGGTTCCCCACACACGCTACACATTTGAGATTAACTACTTAGCCCGACAGCAGCTCATATCAAAAGCTGGAGTTTTCACTAAGGTAGTAACCATTTTTTGTTTTTTTAATATTGCATATTTTATTATACTGTATCTTCCTATCATACACCATCTTTGTCAACATTTGTTTGCCATTGCTTCACAGTATGTATCTTCCGGTGGAGCAGGGATGTTGTCTATTCTGAAGAGAAGCCTGTCCTCGTTGACCTACAGCTCCCTCTGTATCCCAGATGACATTGCAGAGCGTGGTCTTTACACTGTGCCAAACTTCTACTACAGGGAGGATGGACTCAGGTTGTGGGATATTATCCACAGGTATGAAACACATTTCAGAGCCCTTGTTCTTTTTCATGAAATGTTTAAATACAGGTGGAAGTCTCAGAAGAACGTGACCAGCACCAATTGAAGATGTTAAGTAACAGCCATAGATAGCCATAGATGTTAAGTAACTGTATGTCAAGTGCTAACAAGCACTTGACATACAGATTACAGTCAGAATCAGTGAATTAATTAATAACCTAAATGTAATTTCTCTCTGACTATTTATGAACCATTTGTTGTATTAGGACGTTAGAACATCTTTAGAATGGCTTTAGAATCTTAAGAATAAGGTTCGAATGCTCATACATACTGTATACTGTATAATTTATACTCCTAACCTCCTATGGTTAGGTTTGTTCAGGGAGTGCTTGGCTTCTACTACAAGAGAGATGCTGAGGTAGGGAATGACTCTGAACTTCAGAAGTGGATTGAGGCTATCTTTAAAGAAGGATTCCTCTCTAAGGAAAGCACAGGTGAGTTAACCTTTGTGTTGTCTTAGTTATCAAAAAAGACCTGCCACTATGTTTAAGAGCAGAGAACATCCCCCTTGTTCCTATTTGTCTTAAATGCTAAGAAACAATCGTTAGGTGTACAGAATAATGAGGCACATAATTTGTTTCTCGGCAGTGTCCTCTATCATTGGTTAAATTTAACCCTGCCCAGGGTGTATACAGTAGATTCCAACGCTACATTCGTCAAGAAAAAAATCTATTGCTTATGGGTGTTCCTGGCTTGTGAGTTGGATCCATAAAAATGGGTGGATAATTTGTTTCCATTCCTATACAACCTGGGCCTGTAATCAGTATGCCCAACAAGCCATAAAAGTAGGTTATCAAGTTATGGGTGGCCTCAGATGCACAATCCATCTTGGATTCTTGGAAGATACAAGTCTACCAGCGGGGATTCAATCAAATTGATTTTTTCTTTGTAAAGCTCTACAAGCTATATCATGCTAAATAAATATGTTTACACTTATGCAGTACAATAAGCAATAATAATAATAATAATAATAATAGTAATAAACAATGAAAAATACCACTACAGTGATACAATGGTCCTTTTGTTGTCCTGGCTATTTTGAACATGCTCAATGGGTGTATTTTCTTCATAACACAGGAATTCCCCGGAAGTTAAGCACTGTGGATGAGTTGGTCAAGTTTGTCACTATGGTGGTATTCACTTGCTCTGCCCAGCATGCCGCTGTCAACAGTGGACAGGTGTGTCTTCCTCTCTAGTTCTCTTCTATGATGTGCAGTGTTTTCAATAAAGTAGAAAATAAGTTAACCCTTTGCTTGTGACCCAATGGATGAGAATGGCAGTTTCAGTTAAACCGTTAAACATGCTGATGTATACTGTGCATCTGTTGTAGTATGATTACGGTGGTTGGATGCCCAACACTCCCATCAGCTTAAAACGTCCTCCACCGTCGTTTAAGGGAACCACATCTGACAGTACATTCCTACAGACTCTCCCCGATGTCAACGTAACAGTTCACGGCATGGCCACCATGTGGTTACTCAGCAAGCAGTCCTCTGACTTTGTAAGTAGCTGGTGAATACTTGTGAATTATGATTGATTACCAACTACAAACATTATATTGTATACTGGATGTCATATACATACTCTGTGGTCACAGCAATGTTGTAAGGTCAATCCTAGAAGGGCAAGTAGAAGGCTATCTAATATTCACTCCCACCTGTAGTAACATGTTGAATTCTCCAGGTCCGTTTTGGCCATTTCCCAGAAGATCAGTTCTGTGAGAAGGTTCCCTGCAACTTGATTAAGACATTTCAAGAAGAACTTGGTGTTTTAAGTGCAGCTATCAAAGCCAGAAATGAGAGTCTGGACATTCCATATCCATACCTAGACCCGGAGCTGTTTGAGAATAGTATATCGCTTTGAATTTCTTAGTCTCACTTCCTGTTATTTACTGTACATTGCCCTACAAACATATTGGAACAGCAAGGGTAATACCTTTGATTTTGCTATACAATTAAGATAAGCATTTGAGATCAAAATATGTACAACAGATTTATCTAGATGCGTTAATCAACTTAAAATGTAGCACCTTTTGTAAGATCACCCAATACATGATGTTTTAAATGTATAATAAAGAAATGTTAATCTTTAAAACCCTCCTGTTGTCCTTATAATATCGTCTTGAACCACCAGATGGCGCCATCTGATTGTGTATGATTGTGTTGATCTCTTTATTGTCATTGCTGTGTGTATTTCATTATTTATTAATTATTTCTTTATGTACTTGCTTTTTGTGCCTTTTAACCTGTTATCCTGTTGTCCCTGTGTTTCAAATGCACACCTTGTTGTGCCAGCAGTGCACATCATGTCTGTGTAAGCTGTAGAATTAGGTTTAGAGCCTTCTATCTGCCACAAAGAGGTACTGCTTTCGGTCAGTTTGACCTGGCGCACTTCATGAGGGTTTAAAAAGTTATTTTTCTTTTATATGATTATGGTTATTAATTCATATTAGTATATAATGTAAATCTTACTGGTTATCTAGAATATTTTATTGTGAACATATTTGTGCTGATTGTGATGTGATCCATGATTCAGTTTGAGTTCCCAGGTGAATAAATCATTTTATCAGTCAAACTTATTTTTATTTACATTATTGACTGTATAAATCTGAAATCCATCCATGCATACAGAATTTCCAACCATAACCCTTCATTAATATACTGCAATATGTGCATTGTAATGTAGACATCAGCAACAAAAGCACATTTACATGTAACTGGAACATTTAACGTACCGTACACAATTCCTCATTTCTATTTGTATGCAGGTTCTGTAATTATGTAGAAATACCATTCATTGTGAACTCAAGTTAATATTCATGTATGCATTTACCGGTACATAACATATAAACCACACAGTATATGCATCATAGATATTCTAAAGTATGTACACACAACTACATTTACAATAATAAAATGTTTTAAACCTAAAAGTAGGTGTTTTGTGTATAACAAACAGCACTTAATATAACAAACCACGTAATACAAAGAAATTGTGAAATTGGTAATAAACAACTGATTTGATTTTGCTTGACATATTTCAAGTATTTGAATAATAATAGGTAAGTGTACTAATACAAATTAAATATGATCTTAGTCTTGCTGTGGGAGAGGAGGAGGCCAGGTTTTTCAATGAATGGCGCCAAATACTAAAACAAACCAAGTTGGACCATAAAATGAGTTAAACTCTCTCTTAGAGGTCAGATTATAGCTTTCCCTGGTTTTTTTGGAATGGAACTTCACACAGGGATTTAGATTCCAGAAGGCGCAAGGCCAGCGATAGTGCTAACGGTAGTGCACACTCACACGCTAGTTTTGTGTGTTTTGTTGGCCTATTTCATAAAGCTTGCCTAAATCTTGATTGAATTGTGCTGTGAACTTGAGCTTTGTGCCTCCGCTTGCCTCTTGACCTGGAATCGTGGGCCCATAGTGTTTCATTTGAAAGGAAACATAGCTTTAAAAGGGAAATGTGACACCTCCCATACAGTAGTTTATTAATCAACACAGTAATATTGTTAAGTTACGCATTCCTGGGCATACAGTAAGAGCTCACAAACAAGGTATAGTATCTATGGCTTAACAGATCAAAACAGAAAATCCTCTTCAGGAAGATTTTGGAAAATGTGTGCCTCCCAGGATTGTGTCTGGACTGTGTATGGCAAATGCATGCATGTGTGAGAGAAACTGATTGGTGATAGACAGAAATAGAAAGTGGACAAGGGAGACCAGTGGGAATTCAACCCCCTCCCGATGAAATTTAGGACAGTCAGGAAGAAATGCACTGTGCTCCCAGCAACTTTATTTTTTATTTAAATCTTGTTCCCAGGATGGTTGGGTTTGGCCAAGAGATCCCAGGCAGGAGTGGGGATGTGTTGGGTCAGAGTCTAGTCTCCTTGCGCTGTTTTTTCCTGTTGTTTTTGTCTTTGTCCCAATTTCCCCACCGTCTATCAGAGTCTCCTAAGATTGTGCTCCTCTGTGCAAGAGCCTTTCCGCAAGGTGATGTCATCGACAGCCATTTCTCCGCTCCGGCCTCGCCCCCGCTCCCCCTTCAGGATCACCTGGTGAACAGCAGCACAGCATTTTCACACAACAATGAGAGCACGAGCCTGCTCACGCACTCATACAGTACATGCACACACACATGCAAGCGCACACATCGCCATGCCTTGTGATGGAGACGATGAAGAAATAATAAAATAACAGTAAATTACCAAATATACTGTTTTATATGAAGAAATCTTGATTGACTTGATTTAAGTGCAGCTTTTGATACAGTAGATGACTCAGTTCTTTTAAACAGACTGCACAATCTGATTGACCTCTCAAGTACTGTTCTTAATTGGTTCCGATCATATCTTACTGACAGAGAATCTTTTGTGAGTATTGATGAATCGTTATTTAGAACTTATAAAATAAAGTGTGGTAGTCCACAGGGCTC
Organism: Aphredoderus sayanus; assembly: GCA_027564795.1. Classification (NCBI taxonomy): domain Eukaryota; kingdom Metazoa; phylum Chordata; class Actinopteri; order Percopsiformes; family Aphredoderidae; genus Aphredoderus; species Aphredoderus sayanus. The sequence continues at coordinate 5,045 of JAODUG010053164.1, forward strand.
AATTTTAGGCCCTACCCTTTTTAATATGTACATGCTGTCACTTGGGGATGTCATCAGGCGTCACGGCATCAATTTTCATAGTTATGCTGATGACACACAGCTCTACATTGCCGTGTCCCCTCAAGAGCCAGGATCAGTAGATCCCCTTTTAAAAAATGTTTTAAACATAAATTCATGGATATGGAGAAAGCATATGACCGGGTCCCCAGGGAGATACTGTGGGAAGTGCTAAGGGAGTGTGAAGCACTTTGTGTTACGTGTATTTGTATGAAAAGTGCTATATAGAAATAAAGATTGATAGATTGATTGTGTTACAGGAACCCATCTCGATGCTGCACTGCCACCTCTGGCCAATAAATACAATAACGTCAATAAAACCTGTGCAAACAGTAGAAACAATACAGAAATCTACTATTTATATACATGTACAGTATATATCTAATATTTCCATTGATGCGGTTCTTGTATACTCACACTTTCCAGGCCCGCGCCCCAGAGAGTGATCTGGGTGTGCCTCCACCCGTTGCCCCCCGTCCTGCCCCACACCGCAGGGCTGTACTGTTTCCCTTTCTTCACAAACACCTGGAGCATGCCCACGTGGTGCCCTGCCAGGCTGTGGCGGAAGGACAGGCACAGGTTGCCGTCATTCCAGGGTGGGGTCAGTGGGAGGACCAGCCGCGCTCCTCGACCCGTCCTCTTGTTGCCCACCTCGGGAATAGTGAGGTAGCGGCCGCCTGAGCAGTGGGCGACACAGCACCCGCAGAAAAGTAATGGCGCAGAGAAGGACATGCTATCGTCTGCTGTCAGTCAAAATGGATTGTGCTGTCCAAGGTTAAGGTTGTTTAAGTCCCAGTTAAAGATTGGGCAGGGGCAATGGCTGTTCTTGTCAGGTGTTTAAGATGTATTAGCTGATTAGACCTCTTTCAGGGAGAGGGAAAATGTCCTATAATATGCTATGTTTTATGTTGCCGTTACTATTAGATCTGCAGTAATTACTAAATATTGCACATTACTCAAATATAATCGCTTGATTATATTTCAAATATAACTAATTTGTGTTGATACAAATATTTGATAGGTGTTGGCTTGATGTCACCTTATCTATGTAGACCAATTTGTTAATTTGACATACATGTAGTTAACTTAGCACATTGGATTACAACTAGAGTGCGTGTTTACAGCACTTGATTAAAACTAAGGTGGCATGTTGTTTTGATATTATCCTTTAATATCCATTCTCTCATATTCATTCATTTATTTGTGTAGGGAAGTCACTAAGGACAAGATAATCTCTTCATTGTATGTCATAAAATTGCATAAAATAAAGTCAAAAAGCAAGTTTAAAATGTTAGACCTTTCCTCAGGATCCAAAAGGTTTAAAGTAAAAATACACTGAAATGTGAATTACCAATGGTACAATTACCTGAACAAATAAGTGAGCACAAGCTTGACTGAGACGTTGACTAATCCTGTGTGTCTTAAAGTGCACTCAGGAATGTGTGAAGCATAACTAAAATGGCACCAATCTGTTCCCACAGTATTCTCCACGGAGCTTCAGAAAGAGGATAGTTCCTGCACAGCATAATGCCTCTCATTTACATGTCTTTGTAGTGCAACGCACTAATTTTGAAACAGAGAAATAGCTGACTCCTTGCAATCCTTCAGCTTGACACCATGTCAATTAATTGAGGACAAATTGAAGAAATTGTATAGGGTAGGTAGGATAGTATGGTGTGTTTATGTATGTATTTTGTGAGGTCTCCAGAAGTTAATATGCTGCTATATTATTACTGAACACAAGACATTTTGGCTGAGTTGAACTCACTGACCACCCAGTAATGTAGTGTGTATATACCAACATAAATATGATGTAGATTGTACTATAGTTGTGTGCTGAAGAGTTTGATTTACCTGACGGGTCAGCTGTTGTCTCCCAGTGTAGATCTCCATCTTTATCTCTGATCCAGCCACAAAGACCGTTATCAAACGAGCAGCTCAGATAGCCAGACTCTGTAGAGAATAAAAACACACTTTTTACAAAGTGTCAAACCCCATGTGAAAGGCTTTTTAGACCAATGTTGCCGTCATTGCCGCAACTACAGTTAGAGTCAGAGAACATGAACACGAAAATGTGTGTAGTACACAAGGATACTGCAAGTCCTTACAGGAAATGTGGGAACAGCACAGACATGGATGGATTGAGTGAAGAAAATCTCATTTAACAGGTAGTAGTTATGTTTTTGTTTTTTTTACATCTAGTTTTTCTCTCTCTCAGCAGCGTTGAAGGTAGCAACCAGCATTTTATTTGTGTCTGCTTTCTAAACTAATAAAAAGTGAGTCTGTCAGAATATGGCACATGGCCAAGGCATTTGATAATTCAAAGTGTATACAATCGGTGTTAATACAGTATATTTGAAGGTGAAACCATTTCTCTTCCCTGCGCTAACGAGTCGCTCCTTATATTGGTATTGATTCATATTGATTGTTAAAAGACATTCACATCACAACCAGTGCAGTGATCAAATGCATAAATTAATCATTTAAAGCACTACGGCCTAATCAGAATAGTATTGCCTGTTAGATTTTGGGCTAAGGTCCATTATTGTAATAGGACAGCCAGATGTTATGCATCACCTCTGGGTGAAGGCCTGTCAAAACACATCTGTTTAATATCAACAACCTAGCTGCATCCCTCCTGCTACACAGCCCTGCAGGAACTGCCTGCCTGTCATTTTGCCGACTTCTATTATTTCAGGTGGCGTTTCTGGAGGCAGAGTGAAGCAGCTGTTGGACAGGACCGAGTGTGTTTTAGTTACCCGGGTCGTCCTTCGTGTCGTCGGCTGTGTTGCCCAGCTCAATGTCAAAGTCAATCCCCAGCACAGTGTTGTGGCCATGGTTACGTGGAACTGAGGAGAGAGGCAGAGACTTAGATAAGGGTAATAATAAAGATGACAAAAGCCTGTTTGATTACTAATAGAAACTGTTGGAGGTGAATATACAGTAAAGATAAAACTGATGTTATCGCTCCCTCTCAATTTATCTATATATTTACAATGATAAACACACAGTCTGTGTACAGTACATACAGTACATGTGCATCATCAGGAGATGTTAATTGCACTGAAATGCTTTGAGTATTTTTAATGCACATGACAATGAACTACATTAACTGGAAGTTGAACTATTATACAGTACTGTATGTCTGCATATTGTCAGCTAATGCATTTAACATTTTAACAATGCTCACAATATTGTGTAAAAGGCTGGAGATACTGCTTGCAAAGCTGTAAAGACTAGAATACATACTGTATACCCGTAGGTGAGATTTAAATTAAAGGGATCAGAATGGAAATGTGACTCATAGACAGGAAGAGATGATGGGTAATACATGTAAGTAACAGTTGCATCTGTCTCTAACGCAACACCTTGGTAAATGTTGCCGTAATCCAACTCAGAAGCTCACACGCATGCAGAGAGACTAAAATAGCCTCTTTGCTGCAGAGACTGAGGTTACACCACCCAAAATACTGTTGGCCAGGCCCCTCACATTAAAGGTCAACTGACAAGTAAAGTTTTTTTTTGTACCTTTAATCTGCTATGTGTGCTATTTTCTGTTTTGCAAAATCACCCTAAACATAACGTTTGAATATTAAAAAAGTTCAAAGCCACAGTATAGCAACAACAAATGTACAACCATTACAATTAATTTTAGAGATCCTACAATGTATTTAAATGTTACATTTGGTTTTTAATAAAGTATTTGTGGAGTTTATAAAGCAAAATAGTATTTACATAATTATCTGTTTTCTGTTTATGTTAATGAATCACTGCTTCAATTGGCTGCTCTATATAGGACAGAGAGCAGTGAAAGTTCCCCTCAATAGGAAAACTGGCTAAATGGAATGAGTTTCAGATATCACATTTGACCAACAATTAGATATACAGTACAGTACCAACCAAGTGCTAATATATTTAAGGCAAGGACTATATTTGTACTGTACAGTCAAAAAGATAGGTGCATCTCTGATACAACCTCTCAGTGATACTCAAATAAACCTACTAAACCTACTAAACCTACCTAAGCTACATTTGATCAGTGACCATATCTGCAGTGCTAACATGTCCTAACAGTCAGCTTTATCAACAGAAGGCTCTGTCAGGGTGTCGCTGAGTTACAGCACCTGACAGACGGAGATGTGGGCTGACTGTCTGCGGAATCTGGAAGCAAAGGGGTTACACAGGCACCAGGCTCCCCAGTAATCCCAAGCATTCATGAGTGTGTGTGTGGTCAGGGGTAGAGGCCTATGTATTTACAGTATGTATCAGTCTCTGTGGGTGCCCATGATACAAATACAGACAGACAAACTGTAGTGTCTGTATTTGTAATGACTTTCAAGTAGCTGTTCTATTGCCATTCAGATGCAAATTGCAACTTTTCTGCAACTCATATACCAACAACAGTCATGCTATTGATCATTATTACCAGTTGTCTCAATTTGCCCTGTTCTCCAGCACCAAGCTGGAGCTAAATTCAATCAAGTGAGAAATGAATGATACTTGAAGATCACATTCTCAATGGTCATCAGTGTTTAACCACATTTCCTTCCTGTATGGTATCTGGAAAGTGTGCTTGATACTTATCTTTCTCTAGAGGGTCATAAAACGTCTGTAATGTGTTACCTAAAACAAATATATGTAACAAAATAATTGTATCTTAATAGTGGATTGTAGCTTTATGGAGATACAGTATATAGAGTCCTTTACTACAAAAGCCTTTTAATGGTGTTATAAGACACCTTGAATGGTGACATTGTGACTCCCTGGGGGAAAATATCTTGACCTGTCACCTGACAAATATTCAGAAAGGCAGCATTTCAATTACTGTGTAAACACACATGCTGCTAAGTTGGGCCAGTCATGCATGGTGTGTATATATTGTACCAAACTTAACTCTCTTTCACCACATCATCACATCTTAGGTTGAGGGCATAATCAAATAATTCCATAGGCAGGAAATCTTCTTTTTTTGACAGATGATAAAATCTCTACATTTGCCAACAGGTCGGGTTGCCTTTTGACCTCGCCTTGTTCGTTTTGGGCAAATATTTGGGAGGGCAAT
>JAODUG010053164.1:10263-20507 GCA_027564795.1 Aphredoderus sayanus
TCTCTACATTTGCCAACAGGTCGGGTTGCCTTTTGACCTCGCCTTGTTCGTTTTGGGCAAATATTTGGGAGGGCAATAAGAAATTAGTTACACTGGGATTTTCTATTTCTCAACTGACTACACAAGGCATTCTTTGATGCCTCAATATTGTAGTGTAAACAAGGTGGTGTAAAATAAATAAAACAAATTAAATTAATGGATTTACATTTTTGATTGTATTTTATCATCACAGTTATCTTGTGACAGGTCATAAAAGTTGTGAGGATTACTCTTGAATTACAATATTGTTAAATTATTTGACCTTCTCAAAGGTGTTCTCCTCTTCTCATCTAATTGAAATACCTTTGAGAAGCACTGGTCTACGAAAATGCTACACTCTATTAAGCAATACTGGATTGATGTTGTTCTCAAGTTAATTTAATTTCCAATTATGTCATGCTTGGAACCACTGTCTCTCACCACTTATATAGTGGTGAGAGACCCTTCTGTCTCACCAAAGAATTTGTGTCAAAGGAGCTTGGTGTTAAGTTTTAATTAACACCAAGGAGGGCTGTAAAGCCTACAGCTTTCTCTTCAGAAACTATGCATAATGAATGGTTCCCAGAAATAGATACCCTCAGAAGCTTGTAAGTATTGAGAAGTCAGGCCAAACTATGTACAATATGAATAAAAGGTGAACAGCATGGAACTTGTGTTCCAAGCATTGCTAGTCTACTGTATACTTACGGTAACATCTTTAGGTTGTTACATGCAGTTTGTCATTAGATTAGCATTCTCATCAGGGATGGACTGGGACATAAATTCAGCCTGGGAATTTGAGACGGACAGGCCCTTTTTCTTTATTGGCGGTGGAGGAGTTTCTGTCACACTACTCTGACAGAAAAGTAAGCTCCAATTCTCATTGAAAAAATAGGAAAAAAAGTCTGGCAATACAATATGCAAGTTATTTAAAAGCTACAGTATGCATATGAAGAGAAAGCATGTTGGGGCAGATATATTCCCATGTCTGTCTGGCAGGCCATTAGGACACCATCATTAAATGTTTAGTAAAATCATTTCTTTTTATTTCCTACAAACTATTGTTTATTGAGATCTGGGAAAAATTGCCTAATTTCATTCTTTATTTTTATTAATGAATTTATTAATAAATCTAATCCAAATACCGGGACACATATATAAATTATACAAAAGCAGTACAATGTAATACATTATTTAGAAATTAGGTTTAAATTAGTTATTTGCACTGTGAACCCTTATTATATTCATCTAGTTTTTACTTATGTCAGAAAGGTCCTTTTGAAATATTTTTTCAACTTGTAAGCTTCTTATAACCTGACCTAACCTATAAGATATTTTTATACAAATTAGTGGTGTATTGTGTATGTACTGTATACATCAGTATACACATATATAAAATCTTCTCTTTACAAATGTACAGTATGTCAATTAGAATGTACATAATAAATGAAATAAGTTAAAAAAGCAAATCATATCAAGTAAGCAGAGAAATAACCTAGCCTACACTTACTGTGTACATCCCCTCTTTGTTTGGTCACCTCCTTGTGGATGGAGTTGTCCACAGTCGCTACCTCAGTTGGGTTAGGGAGTCTTGTGGGTACTGTTATACGGGTGGGGAGTGGAGCTGGCACATACGGCGGCATGTGAGTCTGTACTGGCGGTCTCCTGGTGGGAATCAAGGGTTTCCTTGTTGGAACCGCAGGCTTCGGCGTGGTGGGGGGGACCCTCTTTGGAGGCGGTCTGGCCGTGGTTGTTGTTGTTGTTGTAGTCGTGGTCGTGGCAGAAGGTGTTGTTTTGGGTCTAATGGGGAAGAATCTCTTGGGGGTCACTGCTGGGGGCACAGTAGTCCTCCTATGGTCTGAATTTGGGATGCGGTTGTGATGAATTGGAGGTGTTCCCGGTCTCGGGGGGTCAATGACCACCTTAAGAATGACTAGATGACAAGAAAAGACACAGAGCACTGAAATATGAGCACTGAGGACTTAATGAGGCAGAGAATTGATGCGCATTCACAATGAACAGGCAACCTTTGAAAAGCCTTCCATCCTTATCTTTAATCCGCATAGACTTCACCTTATGGTGAATAACTCTACTGACCATCCAAATGTAACTACAGTCAATGTCTCAAATGTTAGCCATACAAACACCTTTTCCTACTGAGTACTCCAGCGGGCCCTAATCATTTGAACCTGCATGCCACAAATTATTTATTTCCATTTATGCAGATTGAATATTGCTGTCTGATGTGGTGAGTCTCTGCCCATTTGCTAGTTCTTTCTCATCGCTTAAAGGCTCTGGGATAATGCTCATCTGCGCTCTCTCTCAATCTCTCTCCCCCTCTTTTCAAACAGTGCTGCCCTCGACATCACCCGTGCTCTGCTGACGTCATCAACGATGTACCTCCTCACCCATTGTTCCTCCACACAGACCAATGGGAGTGGACCACAGGAAGGGTCTTGAACTCAGATAGAGCTCTCTCGTGTTACCGGGGTTTGGGGGGCTTTGATATGCGATACACAGGTAGGATATTGCAACTCTAAAGCTATTCAAAATCGCTTTTTTGACTCACACCCTATGGGCAGAAAACAGATTTAAATACCAGTGTTAAGGTTTGCTGTGCTCAATGCCAGGGGGGGTATTTTTATATGCAATATACAGACTGTATGTAGCAGTGGTTTTAAAACTTTGTGATTGTGATTGGCAAGCTTTGAACAATAGTCTTCTTAAGCCGTTTGCTCCTCTAGGGAGCAAAGGGCATTGACAAATGCCACATACAACATAGACATTTCAAATAATCTTCTTAACCCCAAAATCCTCATTCGACCCTTTGAGGGGTCCCAGCACATAAATTGAAAACCACTGGTTTTAAGTTTTTTCTTTTTATTTGTTAAAAAATTGTCTTGGTCGCAGGTTTAAATAAGATACTTACTGGCCACTGTGGACAAACTACAGGAAAATAAACTTTTCATTTGAAAATTGTAGTATAAATGTTGTTTTTTCTTTCTATGGAGATTAAAATGTCCAGATATCAACATAGAGCCATGGCTCCTTTCAGAGCACTCCTGATAAGGGAGCAAGGTAATCTAAGGAATGACTGACAGCTATTACAAAGAAAGGAATTTCACCTCTCGCTCTAAGGTTGCAAAACCATTCCTCCTTCTCCCTTGCTTTCCTCTCTGCCTCTTAGAAAACACCTTAAAGACAACAACACTGTTCCCTGGGAGAGTGTACACTGGGAGCAGGGGCTTTCCAGGGTGTTCTATTTTTAAATGAATCTTACGTTTGCATTCGTGGCCCATCCCCCTGTAGCCGTCTTTACACTTGCACTTGTATGATCCTGGCGTGTTGTAGCAGGCGGCAAAGCTGCTGCAGTGGCTCTGCCCCAAAGAGCACTCATCCACATCTGCAAGGCAGTCAAAACAAGGTAAGCATCAGCTAGCATGCTTGTGTGTGTGTGTGTGCACGTGGGTGTGGGTGTGTGCGTGCGTGTGCGTGTGCACATGTGGCAATAGATTAAAGGTATACTCCTCTATTGGGTCACTGCGCTGCCAGAACCTCACATTCCTACTCCAGTTCACTGTTTATGTGTATATGAACCACAACTGTTCACAAAAGTAAGTGTGACTGTGGGAGAGGTGTAGAAAACCGCATGGGCCCACAAGTTCTGGTTTTGACACTGGTTTTAACCATTAAGATAATTCTGGACACAATTCAAGGAGTGTACCTTTAAACAGTAGTATTTTTAGAGAAGTGGGTTTGTGGCATTTGTCATGTTACTAAATTATTTCATCTTTTTTTTTAATTAGAATTTTGCCTTAAATAATGTAGGAACTTTATGTAGAAGCTTCATAGAATATTAACAGGCTGAGCTCTTTGTTGGTTTTTGGGATATTTGGGGACCTAATCTTAAAACTCAAGCTCTGCTTGAATTTCAGGTAGATTCAAGTATAAACGATAACTTTGTTGCGAGTAATTTGTACCTTTGTGTTTGAAAATAGTCTCATTGTAAACAATCCCACCAGTACACCTCATCTAGAACATCTGAACCATTTGCCTTCACTGTACAATTTTACAGTACCTAAGCACTGGTATTTTCCATTGATGTATTGCAGGTCAAACCCTTCGTGGCACTTGCAGATGTAACTCCCAAAGGTGTTGATGCATTTCCTGAAGCGGGGACACACTGCTATTCCTGTTGCACACTCATCCACATCTGAAATGAAAGAGCATTTTTGTTATAGAGCTAACAAGAAGATCACTAATCTGCTTAATAAAATCATATATACTTTTTTTTAAACTATGAAACATTACAGGTTTAAACATTTTTTGTGGAAAAAAGACATTCATTGTAATTTGCTCCAGAACTAAACAAACATGACCATTTTTTGCATACGATTTTTCCTTCTCTCCCTGGTTTAAATTTAAATTAATAAGATATTCTGTTGCAATAAACAGAACAACACACTACCATGTTTCATTATTAACTTCTATGTGCAAGTTGGAGGTTTTGTCCTAAAGTCATTAATTTATGTAATGTGAAACACAGACGGAGGGAAATGCAAACGCAGACAGAATGGAATGCAGTCCCTGAGGTGATCAATATTAACTAGGATAATACACCTGGACCAATTTCTCATACAGAGTTGATCTGATATAATGAAATCTTTGGGGCAATACAAACATTTTGCATTACAATTCAAGAATTGCTGCGATTATGTGGTCCTATTTCCACTCAGTTCTATAAATCATTCCCGGATGAGTTCTCCATTCAATAAATTGGCCAAATCATTTAGTACAACATTCATAAGGTTCTTTGCAGAGATTTGCAGTTATTTAAAGAACATTATAAAACATTTATTTGTTTAGACATTACTTTCTCAGAAAAAACTATAGGGGCCTTCAAAAGATTGATAACTTGATAACAGCTGTGACACATATCCTCACTTCCTCTCCACCATTATTCTTGATTATTATGACTGACATCCTCCTGTTCCAGAACTCCTCCCTCAACTAGCGGGTTAAGTGGGACTGCAGCCCTGCAGAAGTGGATTGCCAGCTCTGAAAGAGTGTGTGTTTAAACCCGACATCAGGTTAACTGCTTCATTTTGTACCCCTCCATCTGTGAGTTAACCATCTAAGAAGTCATGCCACGTAAACCTGGCAAACGCAGAGTGAACAGGAGGCTGGAGTGGGGGCTGTGAACGTTGTGGCCAGCGTGAACAGCAGCTCACTCACCCACATTAAGGAAAATGAAGCAAATTGCAGTTTTTAAAAAGTAATTACCAAATTATGGAACACAAGAGTGGAACAGTGGAAGTAACTATGTGATTGCCAGGAATAATAGGCTAGCGTGTGTCCTTGATCAAAGATTAAATACATTTGCTCGAGTGCTTGTGCTCCAAACTGTACTTGAATATCAAGGTTAAATTTGTCTTTATTTACTATAACAAAACAGATGCAATGTCATTCAGCTAATTCAAAGAATGAAAAAAAAAACATATTCTTCAGCTGTACTCTATTCCACTTCTTATTATTTTTTATTAAACCTTTATTCTACCAGGAAATAGACTCATTGAGATTAAAATCTCTTTTTCAAGAGCATCCTGGGTATAAACAGGTAATCAAAAACACAATAATAAAACAACAAAACATATACATACTGTACATGAATACATATAAAACATGTAGTTAAATTAACTGGTTTACAAAAGTTCTTTCAAAAAAGCAGTCGTGAATGATGGGTGGGGAATAATTAAATCAAGGCCATACCAACACAAGTTCGTCCATCTGGTGCCAGTTGTAGCCCTGGTGATGGACACTGACACCGTACTTCCCCTTTCAGCACTTCACAGCCGTACTGGCAGTTGGCCATGCCACATGTACGTGCATCTGGTGCAGGACACAAAGGCGACACAAATAAACACCAAATAGTGCATAAACAGTAGCAATGTGTTTGTGTCATCACCTCTCTCTTCAGATTTTATTGAGTTTAAGCCTGAGGGCGAGAGCCTTGGCTTGTCCAAAGCCCATATTTTAAAATATTAGCCAACATGACCCTGTGGGTTCACACTCAACCTGACATTATTACATTTTCCGCTCGCACAGTGCTCTCTTCTGATGACATCTTAGCCCTCCTTTCTTGCTTTCCTCCACTTTTCTGCTTACGCCCTATCTCCACCATCGAAGAACTGGTCTGGAATGTATTTGCTGCAGAGTCATGGTGGGCAGTTCAAGACCTTCCCGAAACAACAATCCATTGGAATAGATTTTTGTTTGCTCTCTCTCGATGACTCCAAAACCCTAAAAAGGAAATTAAACGCAGGGCTAATGCTGCCACAGCAGCTTCAGCAGTCATTGGTGTCCCCTGGAGTGTGCTTGGATGAGGGGGCTAGGTCAGGTTGATTAAATGCTACAGTGAACTATTGATCTATGTAGTAGCAGAGGTAGGAGAACAGCAGGCTGTACTATCATCACACAACAACACATAGGTTAGGTTTCTTCGAGGCCAGTGGTTCCTAAAGCCATTATTGAAAACATACTTCCTTGCGTTTTCAGTTTTCTCGTAGAAAATGTGAAGAGGATTGTTGTTACACATCCAGCATTGTACATCTGGGGTCCTTTAGATCGTCGTATCCATGTAAAATAACATTTAAATAAAAATATTTAAATACAAAAACTTATTGGCCAGTATTGGCAGTGATTGGACTGTATTGGCCAGCTCAGGTCTGTTTCTAATGCCATTTTCCTATTAAACTGTGCACTGAAAAAAGTGATTCACGGTATGCAAACTCTCCCCTACCATTGTTCAATAAGATTGAGAACCACCGTTGTTGTAGGGTGAAGAAGCTGGCCATTCACTCTAAAAATAAATAATTACAATTGGGTAAAGGAGGAACAAACAAAGCCCAGGACGATTAAAACTGGGCATTGGGAGCCGAGCTATCCTCAGGTGTAAAGACAAAGAGAAACAGGTGGAAAAAGCTGGGAATTTGGAGGCAGCAGTAAATTGGAGACATGTACAGGCACCGTCTCCCCTTCTGCGCAAAACCCCAGGCCAGCCAATGAGAACGACACGTTCACCACAGAGCCCGAAGCCTGTGTGTTTCTTCCACATTTTTCATTTCAGTTTTCCTCAGAGTTCTTCACAGGGGTCCATCAGAGCTTGCAGCACTTCCGACAAGGTAGTTGAAAATAGTGCTTGAATCAAAACATTCCGACAAACAGAATTGTGTGGTGCCCATCAAAGGTACTCACAGGAGCATGGGGAGTATGCATTTCATAATAGTTAAGTGTATGTCATCAACTTGGACTTGTGAACGCTCCCAAGGGCTCCCATTTGTATTGAAGTAAAGAGGGCTAGTGCACCCAGACTGAAGAGCAGGATACAGATTACATGAAAGGCTCAGAGGAAACAATACTGGAGGTGAGTATAGTTCACAGATGAAAACACAAACATCTATACAAACAGAAACATCTAACATATATGCATGCCACTAATAATACATATACAGATGTTTTGGCAAAAACATGGATGTTGGGAACAACAAATTAACTAATGAGAAACAGAGAGATGAGATGCATAAAGAGAGAGACTTACTTCCACAGGTCCCATCAGGTAGCAGCATGTAGCCATTCAGACAGTAACACTTGTAACTCCCATACGTGTTCATACACCTGTGTTTACAAGGCCTCGGCTTCAGCCCACACTCGTTGAGGTCTGCAGACAGACACAGGAGAGGAGGTGAGACAGGAGGAGAGGAAGGGGGTGGCTGGAGTCCAGAGACAGACGAGAAATTAGTCAACAAGCAAATGTCAACGGGTCAATCATGTCAAACTTCTCACATCTATCATGTGTGTGTGTGTGTGTAAGTGTTTTACAGGGGGAGGGTGGGCTCTTAACGGAAACCGATGGTTTGCTGTGTTCGGACAAGCCCACAACAAACCTCTTTGATGATTTAAACAGGAAGACAGTGTTGGCTGCCAACCTGCCCATTACCTGTACATGCGATAAAAGATGCTTTCAAAATCTGCAGCTGCACACTCCCTTCCAGTGTGCTACTGTGGCAGCTCCACCAGCTAAGACTGTGCGATTATATTATTCGTTTTTATATTGCCGTAAAATAGAGAATGCACAGGCATGATAGTCTATGAAAGAATTATTAGGCGACTACCCTGTTTTTACTACTGAACACTCACAGCAGATGATACAACCTAATCTTGGCACCCATCAAATGCTTATTCAAATCTAGGTCACTATGGGACAGAACTGACTTGTAATTTGGTGCTGCTGAAGAATCTCTCTTAGTAATGTGACCATTTTTTATTTTTAACATAATACTTTTAATATGTTATTGCACACAGTACTGGTCTGCCAGATACTGTAAGGTTTACATAATTTGGGAAAACAGACACCAATCCAACCGATTTCCATGGCAAGAAGCGGTTAATAAATGAAGGCCATTATTCCTGCATGAATCTGAAATATATTTTCATGTTTTACTTTTTCAACAGATTCTGAAAAGCATGCTAGTCACCATCACCTGTAATTAGCATTCCAAGATATTGGGTGATATATAGGCACCATTGGTGGGAGCATGGCGAAAAAACAGTGTCTGTCTTATAAAAACTAGACTTAGCAACATTCATTGGTACCTTAACTCAAGGAAAGATACTGTACACAGCTTACAAGTCTATTATACGTCCTCTGGTTCTAGAGCATAGCATAACCACGAGACTTTGTACTGAGGTGGGTCATTTTCAGCTGTCTTTATCTACAAGGACAAGCGTGAAATTCTTTGGGTGCCACATGACAGTATGCTCCAGTATGCATGGATTACAGACCAGACCAAGACATACCATACATTTTACCTACAGACAAAAACTTGATATTTACATACATGTACACCTAGACCCATGGCATTGCACAGCAACATTAGAAAAATTGTGGATAACATAACCGCAACTTTGATAATTGGACAATCATTATTTTGATCAATACAGATGTCTGGGAGTGGAGATGAATCTTAATACATGCACAGCATTGTACCAACCTTTTACTGAATTCAAGATTAAGAATATAAAAAATGTAAACATTTGAGGAATCATCTTTTGGCACGAACATAACTCCACACAGCATCCTAATTTTAAACGTGTACAATTAAAACTAAACAAAAAACAAACAAAACAATCAAAACAAAACCACAACATTGTTCGCTGACTCTCCATGGCAACAGGAGAAACAGGCCTCCACCTGCCTGTCGCTCTGGAAAACCCTCCTGGAAATGTAAATGGGGATTATGGGAAGGGTTACATTCTCAGACGGTGAACATCATCAGCCCATGCTAGACAAGACGCAGCCAGGATATTCTCTATGCGTGTAAAATAAAAAGAAGAAAAGAGTGAAAGAAGACTGGAAAAAAATAAGCTAAGTAATTGACCGCTACTAGACTGACAAGCTGAGGATGATGTGGCCCCGGTGGCCCCGGTGGCCCCGGTGGCCCCGGTGGCGCCTGTGCACACGCAGGCCCTCTGGGGCCTCACTGTAAACCAAGTGTTGAGACAGATCTTAAGTGATGCAGGGCACAGTGATTTATTGGATGGACTCCACTGAGGTATGCCACGCAACATTCCCCACACGCCTGTATCGCTAAGAAAGATGGGGGTGGTTCTCTGTCTCTCTCCCACTCTCTGTCTCTCTCTCTCTCTCTCTCTCCCTCTCTCTCTCTCTCTCTCTCTCTCTCTCTCTCTCTCTCTCTCTCATGTGCTGGCCTGTAGGAGATAACAGCGGTCAGAACACTGGGCATTGTTCTAAAGGTGATGGCATTGAGACTAATGAGAACTGCGCACCAGTCTTACTTGAAACTCAGCAATGCAAAATACAAGGACGTTGCAACCAGGAAATCGCAACGAACACAGAATTTGCTTACTTCTTTATGCTAGGCAGACAGCGTACGGAACACAGACAGAGAGAGCCAGGTGAAGGGAGGGACTGACACAACACAGGATGCATGCTCAGCATTGCGCTGTCATTTCTACTGCAAAGACGTTTTTCTGGGGCATCTGCACTGCCAGGGGAAGACAGAAACCGCACAGGCATTAGCATAGGGTTGGGTGGGGTGGGGGGCTGACATATGCATGTTCTCAGGCTTCACCGTAGGACACCATGCACGTAGGTGGCGAGGGAAGGGGGGGGGGGGGGCGGAAAAGAGTGGAGGCGGGGGTAGCAA
>JAODUG010053164.1:22955-36651 GCA_027564795.1 Aphredoderus sayanus
CCCATTTAGAGCCAAGGAATGCCTCGCTCAACATGCTCAGAGTCTTTTTTCCTGTGTGTGTGTGTGTGTGTGTGTGTATGTGTGGCTGCACCGTGTAGCCACCAGCCCATTTGTGTTTCCATGTGTGTGCATGCATGTATATAAAGTCTCCCTGTGGTAGTGATAAACCCAGGTAATGTTGCAGACGCTATCGTGAATAATGCTGTAATGACTACCTTCCACCTACCTTCCACTTTTACTCTGAATCAATAAGCATCTATTTTGCTTCAGGCGTGCATACAGCATCAATATCTGCCTAACAAAGCAGCCGACTCTGATGCTGAATACATTTAGGGTCATGGTTTACCAGGCAGTCGGGGGATGAAGGTCAGCAAATCAGCTCTTTAACTAGAGCGTGGCTGATTCTAAAACTCCTGCGGG
Source organism: Aphredoderus sayanus (assembly GCA_027564795.1). Classification (NCBI taxonomy): domain Eukaryota; kingdom Metazoa; phylum Chordata; class Actinopteri; order Percopsiformes; family Aphredoderidae; genus Aphredoderus; species Aphredoderus sayanus. Next base: position 23,376 of record JAODUG010053164.1, read on the forward strand.
AGCCGGCAGGATAGATGTTGTGCCCAAAATCGACAGAGCATTAACTTGCATTGACTGCCTGGCACATCAGTGGTTAACTGCAAATCAATAGTTAACTGAGACTGAATTTAAATGAGAGAATCAAGTCTATGACTTCTGAATAATTAAATGTTTTTCCATACACGTACAGGTCCCCACAGGAATATACAGAAAGGGCAAGTTGCTCGAGTGACAAAAAACTAAAGTTCTATAATATATGTGATGCTTAACTGACAAACAGAGTTTCTATGAATTCCTTAATGTTTGACAGTGAAATACAATCTAATGTTCTCTAAATAGCTGGCATGAGATGTTAATTTTATCAAGAGGTGAAATGGAGATTTCGCTCTTTTGTTTTAGAAAGCAAGCCTATAGAGCCTTCTGACAGAAGCCACCTATGTAGGCTAGTAACCTAGGATGATTCATACGGCATTCCGGAAAGGATTTCTACCTCCCCACTCCCCACCCCATACCACCACCTCCTTGTTTTTAATTACATGCTATCAGATTCCTGTCTCAGGGTGTGAATTCCAAACTCCACGTCAAATTACTACTAACTGGAAAAGATTTGCTTTCCCAAATGTCTAGTCTATCTGCCTCCACACATGCATGCACACACACACACGCACGCACGCACGCACGCAAGCATTCACGCGCGCACGCACACATGCGCAGGCACACAGACTTCAGTGGGATCCATTGCATCCAGACCAGGCAAGTTGTCTCAGGTCAGTAATTGAGATGTTATCTGGAGGACACACTCCAGGGATCATTCAGCGTGGCCTCACTCGTTTCCATTCCCGCTGATTCAGCATTCTCCTCTTCCCTGTGTGATCATCCTATCTAACCACTGTCTGCTAGGGGCAAACTTCAGCTTCAGCACCATGAATACGTGGCGACAGTAACACAGTGGAGCCCAGTTCCTGCGGTGCAGCGATTAGGCCACAACAAAGATGATCCCGCCAGTGTTTAGGGAAGGCAATGCCGACATTATTGTTTCAGCGTGAAAAAAGGGCATGTCAGCAAAAGCGGGTAAGATTTACGGGTGCCCTTAATTCATAATATTTTGTAGGCTGACATTATACACTGCTCCTTTTCTTCGTTATTGTGGAACTGTTTGTCTTGTATGCACACAACCTACCTTGGTTGCAGGTCTTGCCCGAGAAGCCAGGGTGGCACTTGCACTTGTTAGGACCCACGCAGTCTCCGTGCTTACAGCCAGGCTGGCACAACGCTGGGGGTGCAGGGGGAGATTCCAACAGGAAGAGGCAGATGAGTATGCAGCCTGGCAGATGACTTGTAACAGATCAGTATGACAAAGCACTTAATCCCACTGCTTCTTGACTTCCTCGCTCCCATGTCTCTATAGAGTCTCTCTTTATAGTCATCTGCTTTCTATTTAGACACATTGTACTGCATTTTTGATCTAGTTGAAAACCTGTTTCCATGGTGACATTAATCCAGTTTACAGTATACAACGCGATTAGCACGAGAACCTGAACCTCGAAACAACATCAAAGTTGAATTTTCCTGGCTTTAAAATGGCACGTAATGATATTTACAGTAGAGGACAACATATACAGTATTAACTGGGCCACCATTTTCTTATTGTTTATCCAAAAGCTCATTAGAAGCTTGTTGGTTTCAGATGCAGATCCTACATCTCGTGTGGGTCGCGATATGTGTTTACAGGTGTACGGTAACGTGAACATGACACTTCATAACTGAGCTAGTGAACTGTATGCTCTCCCTGGGTGTCTGCACTCTCCTGTCTGAACAAGCTAGAGGCTTGCCCTGCTTATCTGCACCTATCTCGGTGCAGCTTATAGCTAAGCATGGCTGATGCATAGGCCCTCAGCCAAGTGTTACTAATTTTCATTAAAAGCTTCATTAAGTCTGTCATAATACAGGGCAATCGGTGGACTTCATTATCTCAATGGTTAGAGAGACGGTAGAAAGAGCAACACATGCTGTATTTATGTGTGTTGTGTCTGTGCAAGAGAAAATGAGAGCGAGAGAGAGAATGAGAGAGATAACGAGAGAGAGAGAGGGGTAACGAGAGAGAGAGAGAGAGAGAGAGAGAGAGAATAAGAGGGAGAAAAAGAGGGACAGAAGGAGACAGGTACAAATGAATAAACATTTATTGTCAGTACTATATTTGCAGTACATGAAGCAGAGTGGTCTTATGCAACACACAGCCAGGTTGCTCTTGTTTTTTGCACCTTCACATGTATATTTACACTTGACTTACTGTGCCAGTGGTAAAACAGCATTTATTTTGTGAACGAAGGTGAACAATGTTTTAAGTCCAGTGGGTCATAAAAATGATCATTTATCATTTAATTACTTTTATCATTATATCAATTAAAATTGTATCTCAATCTGTGCAAATATAAAGTACAAATTAACTTTTTTATGTAACTGTCTGACATAACTGCGTGGTTTATTGTGCAGAGCAGACTTATCCAGGAAGAATGGCTGCCATTCCTCAGATTTGTAGTTATTGAATTTTAAAAGGACAAAGGTTTTTGAATGAATCCTTTTACTGGGGAAGATAACATCTCTAGACTCATTCCACTTTATTAGATTGTGTAATCTAATAAAGAGAAAGCAGCCTGCTTGAAGCAGCCTGTGATATGAGCTGTTAACACTGGGCTGTCGGAGTTCCCAATTACACCCATGATTGAAAATCAAAAACAGCATAATTTATTGGTGGAAATGGAGCTGGAACTTGCTTCCACTAGAGGTTTATTACTGCCTGGTTTGGTCAGTATAATGAATGAAACCAGTGAGTTCATTAGAAACATCAGTCAAATGTCAGATAGGGAGTGATGGAGGGAGGGGCTGCTTTTTAGATACAGGGAAGGGCATTTGATAAGTGTGATCCCACTGGGTAATGGGTATTTTTAAGTATGAGTCCTGGCGGATAGATCAGGGAAACAGCCAGTGTTCATTAACAACATCAAATGGAATGAAAGACTAAAAATGGCCATACCAGCTGGAAGGCCAAACATAGCCCCGTAGGGCCATCGTTCCATGAATGCCAGAGAAACATGCCTCTTGATGACACTAGTTTGCATCAGGCAGGGATGCTGATACAGGAGGGCTGTGTCATTATTTTACCCATCTAAGTTAAGAGTTTTAAGTTAGGAATTAGTGCTGCTGAGGTTTAAGCAATGATTCTGCAGCCTGAAGCATGACAGCCAGTGAAATCTGAAATGCACTGTAGCCTGCACAGTATATAAGACGTGACTTTTCGATTAAACAGTTGCTACAAAGGAGGCAAGTTGGTCACAGAGGTTAAGAAGCCTGAGGGTGGAAGATGGCCACTGCCGAGGGGTAAGAGAGGAATTAATAGTGTGGGGGAAGAAGGCTGAATCTATAAATACACGAGTGAGCCAAGGATTCAGAGGATGTACCCCCCCAGATACATGTCTAGCAAGATTATTTCAAGAAACATGTTGAGCTAACCTTGGGGCTGGCACCTTATCCCGACTACTCTGTGCGTTAAGGCGTAGAGAGCTGCAATAAAAAAATATATATATAAAAAAGAAAATAGCCAAACAAAGAAAGGTCGCAGGCTTTTTTTTTTTTGCATTTTTGTTAGGCAGGAATTTAACATTAACAGTGAGCAAGAAGACATTCTGGAGTCACACATATTCCAAATCACAGTAGCACTTTACAGCAACAACAGTGATAAGAGATGCTCTTCCAGTAGCATGTACTGAGTTTTGAGCCTTCAGTTGATGATTCAAAGCAACTTTAAAAATATATTTTATTGTTTGGTCATTTATCACATTTTCACTACACATTCTCAATAAAAGAGAAATGTTTTGAAAGTGTAATGCAGACAAAAAACAATATATATATACATTATTACTATTATTTATTTTTTACTTTTTAACCATACCATGTTCATTACCATGTTTACCCCTCCACTAGTAGATAAATGTAATGATTAGACAGGTCTTCGCAGATCAATGATCATGAGAAGAAGAGAGGAAGGAAGTTTGTTTAACTAAATCAGTTTAACTCCTTTCGTCACTCACTCATTAGCTACCAATTTAATGCTGTGGCTGTTGACTTAATCCTTTCCATGCACCATTCGGTATCAGATACTTCCATGAATTTAACTGAATCCAAGTTCTCATGCATTTTTTAAATCCTCTACACTCTTTAGGAAATACAGTTTGTTATATGAACCACACATCTGTGAGGGATATTTTTACATGATGTACTATAATCTTGTAGTACAATGTTGGATTGTATATTTTGTAACTATATTTCATTTGGATATAACTATATTTCATTTGCCTCATTTGGATTTATTCCAAATGAGGCAAAAAGGATACATCTATATTTGGCCTGAAAAAAAAAATAGTGTGAGCGATGAGATATTCTGTACCCTCACTGGAAGTTTCAGCATTATTCAGGCTGATTATATTGTTATGACTGTGGGAAAAGTGGTGAAAGTCAGGCCAGAACTACTTTATAAACATTAGGAGGTTGATTAGGAGGTAGTCCTTTCTTATTAGGGCTGAATTGGAAATGTCACTATGTGAGGCATGCAAATGTTAACAAACAGTGCAGTTACAGCTAATAAAGGTATTTGGTTGAATCAGTGGCATCAAATTCCATTTACAATAATCTTTACTCTGCTTGTCCCTAAATCCAGTTACTCCCATCTTACTTGGATTTCTTAATATATCTCAGACCACCTTGTTACGACCTGTGATTTACTCTCTCTCTATCTTCCTCTGTTTCTCTCTGTATCTGTTTCCACCCTTGGAGCCCTAAAATCGAGGCAGATCCATTAAATTCCTCATTCTTAGAGAGGGGTCATCCAAACCACTCACTGAAGCCGGTGGATGAGAAAGCCACAATCCGATTGCTCCAATCTAATCTTTTCTATCACAGGCATACAAACTTACAGAAGCTGAAATCCGCGATGATTGAACCACCCCAGCCTCCCACCCCAACACACACACAACCGCACATACGATCGAAACAGAGACAAACACACACTTTTGTGCCCATATACACACGGCTGACCTCACTCCCACCCTCCTCTTATAATTTTAATCTGTACCTGATTGGCAGGTTAATGGAATACTGATTTTAGTCTCAAGTGCATTGAGCTAAGCCGTGTGCTGAGCCCATCCAGGGCATTTAGAGGCAACCGGGCTCACAGGGTGATTTAATGTGCAGAGCGAATGTGGCTCAGTTGGAAAGAGGTGGAGTGAATGTTGTAGTCACATGGTGAGGCGGCATCAAATAATTATGTGTTTTTCCACTCAAATAATGGAATGAACAAACGAACAACTTGGAATGTGTCTGACTCCAGAAGAATGGTAAATGGTAAAATGGACTGCATTTATATAGCGCTTCTATTGAACCTTTCGGACACTCCAAAGCGCTTTTACAATTAGCCTCACATTCACCCATTCACACATACATTCATTAGGGTTAGGTGTCCTGCTCAGGGACACCTCGACACTTGGTGAGGAGTTAGTGGGGAACATGGGGAAGAACATGGGGAAAACGGTTCACACACTGCTGTTTGACCACACAATCGCTAATGCCATGGCTATGAAGATGTGACTGGGTGTAGATGCCACATTGATGTAGACGCCTAACCTAAATTCTGAGATAGGGGCTCAAACTGGGATACAACACACGAACAGCCCACCAGAATCTTAACATGCAGGTGATACTTCCTTTCATTTCTTTTTTGTTTTTTTAGTGTGAGCCTTACCCACTTATTTGAGCTTCTGTAACAAATAAGTCATGTCTTTTTGTTCTACTCTCAGTGACCTATAGACAACCTTGAATTTTCTGGATATGGACAGCTGGCTGGCTGGGAGCCAGGTGTAGATGCATTGGGAGGTATTGGCTATTGAGCTAGCTGAATCTATGCCAGCTGTACTGCTGAGTCTAGTGCCAGGTTCACACATACACTAACAAATGATACAATTAGCTGTCTGAATAAAACAATTATGTTTTTTTTCCACTCAAATGATTATACAAGTTTCTGGTTAGATGTCGTCCTTGGGAGACAAGGAGATGTTTTATGAACAAGGCCAAATGTCGCAGAAACCTCCACAAGCATTGAGCTCTCGCTTGACTACACAAAGTTAATACTTTTTCTTATCAAGGAAGAACTTTGTGGCACAAAAAGTGCAAAGTGAGCAGACTCCTCTAGCAAAGACCTTAGGCTAATGGAGTTAAAGTAGAATAAGACGCTTCACTAAACTCCTAGCCTATTGCCATGGTGACAGGAAATAATAGCTTCAGATAAAATAAACAATCCTTTAGTCATAACCACTGACCAAATAAGCAGTGTGTGATTCATTCTCCACATGAAAATTAAGCAGTATTCAATTAGTATATAAACAGAACAAAAACAACTGTCAATGAAAGTGGAATGCGTTATCTTAAATACAAAAATATTAAAGGTCAACAAATGCAAATTGCTTCAATATTGTAGGACAAATACACAAAGGCACATACTGTATATTCACGAGGGGATTAGAAAAACAATGTTATTATTGGATACCAGCGTGTGCCATCTCGGGCACTACTGGTGCAAGATGTCAGCATGCATGGCTACCGTCTCTTGAGGCCCTGTTAGATCACCCCTCCACCACGCAAAGCAACAGCTGACCATCACACACCAAGCCATGCAGGGAATCTCACATTTGTCAGGCGGTTTGCCAAAACTAGATTCTATCTTTAATCTGTCCATACTTCTTGAGTAGTATTTCCAGAATGTGGATGATTTCGCTCTTTCATTCTCCCTATCTCTGTGTAAACACTTTGAACATTTTACTTTTTTATAATGTTTTTATGCAGCAGCCTAGCACATATTTAAAACATATATTTTATTTATTTTATTTTTGTTGAAAAGACAAAAGTAATGTTTGGAGTCATCCTCTGAATCCTCTGAATCCTCTGCCGCCAAAGTCGAAATGGAAGGTGCTCCGAACATGCCAATAACTGCAGGTCTGTGTAACTGCAAACATCAGGGAATGTGCTCCCATTTCCCATCCTACTTCATATCATTTTCCACCAACAGCAGCTGTGACTTTAAGCCACGATAAATCTCTCCGCTCTCTCATCTACAGCATCTCCACCTGCAGCGACGGTGCCTCTCCCTCACAATGACCACCCACAGTTCAAAGACAAATCCCCAGCTGGGCCTCCAGCACATGCAGCCATTAGCAGCAAACTTTCCCCCAAAAGAATGTCCTATACTGTAAGTGTCACACTCCATCAGCCTCTGTGTTTGACAGCACGCGTGTCTCCCAAAGCCATTTGTTACTGTAATAGCGTTATGGTATCATCTCTGGATAATAGCATGTACAACCCCAGCTGGAAACCCCCGGCAACCTTGTTAGCCTCTGTTTCGACCCCCACCCCCCCTTCTCCTTAGAAGCAGCAGCAGCAGCAGCAGCGGGCATGAGGTGACACTCACGCTGGCAGTGTCCCCATGCGCGACGCGTCCACCCCCAGCAGCAGTCCACCCGCGGGCCGTACCGGCACAGGCCGCTGGACGAGGCCATCTGCCGCGGCCACCTGTAGGAGGACATAGCAATTAGTTTGCAGTCAATTACTGCCCTCCTGTGAGCGCCGGCCATGTTGTGGGTTATGTTGTTGTTGTTGGAGGACGGCACCGCCGCGCAAACTAAACAGAAACTGCTGTTGAATTTCACACTTTGATATTTGATATATGATCGAAACCATGTTGAATCCACAGAAGAAGTGGAAGCCCAACTGAAAATATATTTCTCTTTTGCTGTGAAGAAGTGAAAACTATTATAGTGTTAGTGGTAGTGTGAAACCTCTGGCCACTGGGAGGCAAAAGACCAGGGCATGGCACTGACAAGGAGACATGTGCATCTGCTTTGTCCTGTCTCGTGCAGACAGTTTGAGTCCAAGCTTTATTAGAGAAAAAACACAACCTCTACTCCGTAGCCTACAACAGTATATAATATATGAAATGTGAATTCAGCTATATACATATTTTATTTCCTCTATCTATTAAATTGTATGACATAGTTTGAGCAATAATGGTAGTGCAATATAAATCATCAGGCATAAACACAATTTGTCAAACTCGATAGAACCGGATGTTTTTGAAGCATAATTTACAGTCATATTTCTTCACGAAGGCGTGTTCTTAAAATAAAATATTGCTGCAGTAGCTTAGTGTCCTTTTCTCATGTCACAAAAGTAAAACTGATAGCATATCAAATCACATTGGCTCGTTTGACATCAAAATGGAGACCTGTGTTGAAAGACCGCCAGACTCAATTTAAATACAACCCCCACTGCGCATCAGTGCAAAACTGCCACTCGAATCTGAGCAGCCCACATTCTGATTATTCTCAATATGTGGCATGTGAGAGGGATTAGACCCCATGTATTATCTGGTGCCTTTGAGAATGTCTTTCCTAACCTGATTTTCACCTACAGTAGATCAGGGGTCAGCAACCATTTTGATATGAAGTGCCATTTTAAAAATGTCTTGTTAATCAGTGTACCATATCAACATTAAGTTAATGCCATTACATATAAATGTAATATCCAAAGGGATATGTAATTTTATTCCATCTATAGGCAATATGCATAGCAACAAAAAAATTATCCCATAATCAGGACACTGTAATAATAGTATATGAGTATGATACAAGGCTGCCATCCTTATGAAAACATCCACATCTGAGCTGAAATCATTAACCTTACCAACATTACACCAATCTTGGTTATCAGCTAAACTTCACTTATAATGGCAGTAAATGTCAAAAAAGGAGAATTACGTGTAACAAAGAGACACATGAGAAATATACAAGAATGCTGCCAAACAGCAGCCATTGCCAACATGCTACTGAGCCCTCTCCAGCAGTGTTACTAGTAATAGACAATCAGAGGCAGGTGGGTGACTGCTGCATGCGGGTGGGGATGTAAGTAAAACTGCGGTAAATAACAAGTAGCTCAACTGTCAATATCTGTTTAAGACATTATTTGACATGGGGAAAAGTGTGCTTCAACATTTGCACGAAAAAACTCTCTTGCACACTTATTGCCTGTGTGCCATTGGTTAAGCTACCGTGTACCGATAGTCGATGCATGTCAGTGGTATTTGGGAACATATGTCACATGAACGAAGCATTTCTTCATTTCGCTTATGAGATGAGAGTTTAAAACGAGGTCTTAAAGTCGATGTGGATGGTGTTAATATTGCACTGTAGGCCTACTCCTAAAGATTATTTCACATACAAAACATAGCTGAATGTTTGCTGTCACTGTTCTGTTAAGAGCAAGATATAGCTTTGGCAGAAAGTGTATTTGGACTGCTTTGTTATCTGTACGGAGGCTGTCCACATACTTTTATAAACATGGCAAGAATAAGACCATTTAAGGATTCGTATGAAAAAAAGTGCAGTTAGTGAAACTATGGAATGCTGGGGTTGGAGCTCGCCAAATTCAGTCATCATGACTGAAATCAATATGTGGTGGAAATTTTTGTATACTGAAAAATGATCTCATCGGTGCCAGTTTTATTACAGAATACATTTATGAGAGCATGAGTTTTAAGTATAATTTCTTACATCAGAATCATTAATCACTAGCAATGTCCAAAACAACAGAGAGGGACTATTTATCCACAATAGCTCCTGAAAGTATCTAAATATACCCAGCACAATTGGAGGCTTGCTCTTCTGGCTTGATGAGCGATTGAGGGAGTTGCTCAGTATTCATGGCACAGCCGACACTGCAATCCTTGCCTGTTAGTATCTCTTTGCCAAGAAGAGGAAATGCTAATGCTTGCCCTCGCTGCCAATCACCTCAGCAGGGGAAAAAAAACTTGATGGAGGATGCTAACTGAGAGTGGCAGATCCAGGGAGATCCAAATGTTTGTCTCCAGCCTGGCAGGCAGGAAGGCAGGCAGGAAAGCAGGCAGGAAGGCAGTCAGGCGCACTGAGCACACAGCCCAGGAGGAGACAGAGCATGCTGGCAACAGGGCGATGTGGCAAAGGTGACTTCTAAATGGCAGCCATGTTTTGATACAACCTCTCGCCAGATGCCTCTGTCGGTGGCACACACACACACTCTCAGGCCCACAAATAAGTATGCACTTAGCGCTTTTTAACAACTAAAACAAAAAGGATTTCACAAAACCCCACTGTGACAAAAATTCACCTCATCGATACAAATCAATAAATAATGCAGCTTCAATAAAGGGCAAAATAGAGCTTCTACTAAAATAGCAACAATAATAGCAGAGGCAAGTCAAAGGAAATGGGCCTGTCAATGCATGAATAATTTAGCAAGATTCTGAGTTGATACTTTGAAATAATTTAACCATCTCTACACTGCTGTTGTAATGAGATCCTAAGAGGAATATTACTGTAGGTATGCTTGCACAGAATATCCAACTGAGAATCGGTAATTTGTTTGCTTGGAGCAACAGAAACTCAAACAAAATTATAAATCACCGGCTGTCTTGGCCAAGCTGGTTCTAATGGACGTGAAACGGGAGTGAACTTTGAACATATCGTTTCACGTGGGAAGACAGTGGGAGCAAAGGAACAGGTTTTAAACTCCCCCAGACTCTCAGAGGATCGTGGGCGGTGTTTCGGAGAGGTCTGCACAGCACAGTGGGCTCGGGAAGCCCATTGCCCACTGAGACTGCAGCCTTATGAGATGCAACAGGTCCTGAATTACAGAACATCAAATGTCAAATAACTGCTGCCAAACATTGAGCTCACTCTGTCTGTTTCCCTCTCACACACATCCACACCCACAAAGAAGGGTGAATATAAAATAAAACGTAACTGTTTTTACTTTCAAGTGATATTTTATTTTCTCGGCTCTTGTGTGGAATTTAGCCCCATGTGGCAGTTCAACAGTACATCAGTGCATGTAACACCATATTCTAGGTTAAACAGCATTTATAAGTTCTGTGCATTTATTACGTCAATACATTCTTACATACATATTTTATTTCCTCATCACTGATATATATGGTTGAGACAGTGTGATTGCAATCAGCGTCAACAGAGGCCTTTCAGTAACACAACACTGAAAATATAAAAACTGCTACTTTGGGTAACTTCTCATCCCGAATGATATTTTGCAGCGCCAAGCGTTGGCATATCAAATGGACGTGAGTATAATACCACTATTTACAACCCTCAGGTTCTGAATAATGACCCTGAATTGCACTAAGCCTTAAGGGAACTCAAGCAGATAATTATTACCCTTCATGCTTGCTGTGTGACACCTTCGCCGGGGAAACAGACTATCAGGCAAGGTGCTCCCAACAGATCCCGAGAGAGTGACATCTACTATAGGGCCTTAATCTGTCTTCCTTTTTTGTCTGATGGACACAGTGCTGCCAAATCTCTCGTCTAAGAGTGAAGGGCACTCCATCCTTTACACTCATAATCGCCGTCTTGAGAGTGCTTCTCTTTCTGGAATGATGATAGGATTGTCTGTCCATCCTTCCATCCATCCCATCCCATCCATCCATCCGTCCATTGTACAGCATGAGAAGATTGCCTTTGGACTTGATCCACTTCGCCAGTGCCCATTCGTGTTATGGCTGAATTTGTGGCATATGGAGTTAAAGGCCTGCTCCAACCTGCCAAGCTCGTGTTGGCAGAAGGCATGTGACTGTGGAGACATCAGGTCTCAGGCATGGTAACCAACCGCCTCCTGTTGCACACGGCGCCAAGGCTGTCATCTATAGTACAGCACCTCAAGGGCACTGACTATTACTACAGGAGTTAATAGAGGAATTTAAGAATGGGATATCACATACACTTATTCCCATAGTAGTGTTTTACTGAGCAGGGAATACATACCGTACATACATGGAGTACATACAGTACAGTATCTGCATACTGTATGTACTCTGTACACATACTGGGGTTGCAATGGGCAACACCAGGGAACGCAACTGAAACTATATTTCTATTTTGCTGTGGTTACATCTCACTGACAATACATAATTATGTGAGCATAACCACAGCCGGTAAAGCATACATTACAGCTCATACATAGATCAAGTTTAGCAGACTCCCTATCTATGACATTCCTCTATACCATATGTAAAAAAGGTTGAACTCTGGTGTGGGCAGAAGAAGGAATAATAGGAGAACCAATTGTAAGATTATTTCATTAGATGCTATTTTCTAGATACTTGTAAATGTATCTGTTTATACAACATCTTTGTAAAGGGTATTGAGTAATGTTCTGGGAGGCACCTACAAGCATAACAATATTTAAATACAAAATAATGGAATGGAATGGAATGACAGTCAACCAAGTGCAGTGTCTTTACCTCGACACTGATGTAAAGCCTTAAAGGCCCTAATGAGGATCTACATTGCATTATTTGGCAGCATTCCATTTTTGAGAAATATTGCTGAGGAGGGATATTACAGTATTTGCTGCTTAGCTGGGGTAATCCTTGGGAATTTAGCGACATCACTAAAGCACAACAATCTCCATGTTTAACAGTAGTCCTTTACTAATGGTCTCTGACCTAATAAATGGGCAGAGGCACTTGTGGAGAACCTCTTATTTAACCTGCAAGCTTTCTATTTTAGTCTGCAAGTTGTTTCTATTCATAATTCTACATTTAACTTTACACAACTATATGTATGCATTGTATACTGTATGCTGCTATATGAGTAAAAATGTCCTTGCCATTGATCGCTATCTATAAGTGAGGATAGATAAGCTTGTTAGGAACCCTCATAAGAAACCATACCATAGGCAATATATACGACTTGCATTCTCAGGGGATATTCTCTCAATGAATTAATACTTAATTTGAGAGCGAGGCCAGGGCAAGTTTATAGCCTTGGAAATTGGCAAATAATGACTGTCGTGAGAAGCCTTTCCATCAGGAGAGACATTAATAATGTATGGTGCTGTTGGGATAATTTAAATGCTCATTAGACATAGGCCCATGCAACACGAAATAGATGCAATGCATATCTCATCACAGACATGGCCTGTCACACCAAAAGACTTAACTTCTGTGATTAATAACATAAAGTAACCAATAACACAATTGCACAAACAGGCATTTTATGTAGTTTCAGACTACTTCAGGCATTTCATATTTAATTCCCCTCCACCATATAATATTTGAAAGGGACTGCCGGACTGGTAACAATAATAGAGTATGAATAAGAAATGTACAGTATAACAAGTTGATAAAACTGTTATACTTAATAGAGTA
>JAODUG010053165.1:0-15331 GCA_027564795.1 Aphredoderus sayanus
CAGGTAAGGCCCATTCAATAATTAACCCCAGGTGCAAACAATGTCCAGTGAATCTCCCGGTCTCACACCGGCGAGACGGGAACAAACGTGACAAGAGCTCGCTTGAGGTCATGTTCATGCGTGTTCACACCGTATCGATGTGCCGCAGGGCGGTGCAGGCGGAGGTGTGTCGCCCGCCCATGGAGCCGCAGCACCACGAGATGGTGGACTTCTTTGTCAGGAGGCTGAAGCTGTGGATGGGACTCAGCAAGGCTAAAGAGGTACAGGCTCCCCGGCTGGTCGAGCCCTGCTCCCCGCACGACCACACTGAATTGTCCGCTATCGGTCTTGCCTGATAACGAGCCATTCGTTTGAGCCGTCAGGTGTGTGGGGAGCAGGGACTAAAGCCTGCAGGGCAGGGGGGCCTCCAGGACCGGGGGCTGAGAGACGCAGGATTAGCCAACAGCTGGTCTGGCTGAATGTCACATGCATTTAAATAGCCCCCTAATCATGGCGGTCTCCAGGGGCTGCACGGTTCACATGGAAACAAGCAACACTCCCTGTACCTTATTCTCCCTCTGCAACAGTATCACATATCCTGTCCCACACATCTTCTAGGTGCAGTACACTCCTGTGTGTGTGTGTGTGTGTGGATTACCATGGTTGTTTCATGTAGTAATGTAATGCCGCTTGTAGTTCCTCATATCTCTCTCTCCTCCCTCCTCCCCCCTCTCTCCTTCTCCCCCCCCTCCACTCCCTCCCCCCCCCTCTCTCCCTCCCCCTCTCCTCCTCCCCCTCTCCCCCTCCAGTTCAGGCACAGGGTGAAGTTTGACCACGTGACCGTCCCTCCTTCCCGGTCCTCGCGGGGGTCTCGTCTCTCCACTCCCTGCTCCTCCCTCTCTCCCTCCCCCTCGCCCTCCCTCCTCTCGCAGGCCTTGTCCCCCCTTCCCTGCCCACCACCACCTCCACCTCCAGCTCCACCTCCACCTCCGCCTCCCTCGGCGTCCGACGCCGCCAGGTCGCGGCCGCTGGGCCCGGCCCTCCTGCCAGCCCGCGTGGACGCGCTGCTCTCCCTCCTGGACCGCGTGCGCCAGCTCACGGAGGACCTCCGCGGCCTGGAGGCGGAGCTGCAGGAGGCCCAGGGGAGGAGGAGGGGGAGGGGGGAAGAAGGGGGGGGAGCAGGAGCCACGGCCTGCGTCACGCACACGGGCGTTCATCGCCCCTCCGTGACGTCCTCGCTCTCCTCCGCACCCCCTGACCTCGGCCCCCACCGCCGCTTCCCCCGCCCGCATAGCTCCCTGCCCTTCCTCCTCCCCCTCGCCCACCCCCATTCCCAGGCTGCAGAGTTTTGCCGGGGACCCCCCGGGGTCCCGGGCTTCCCCAGGAGGAGGGCGTGGCACTCCGGGAGCGCCCGCCCGGCGGACTTTCTGCCGCCGCCCCAGACCGCCCCTCGGCTGCCTGACGGGGAAGATGTTTGGGCCGGGGATGCCCGGACCGCGGTCAGGCCCGGGGGTGAGCAGGCGCCGTGGGCAGGCATCGGTGACGGGGCCCCTGTGAAACGGAGAGCCTGGATCTCCGAGGCTCCAGAGGCTGAGCGGAGATAAGCAGATTCAACTTTATTGTTATTACAACTTTGATAACGAAACGCAGTTTAGCAGCATCTAACCCAGAGAGTGCAAAAAGTAGCTTCAGTGCAAGTGTTGCAGAAGGACACCAGCTAAATTACCAAAATGTGTATGTTGTTATAGTCTGAGTCGGAGTATTCTCTGAAAACGTAATCTTGTGTGTAATTGCAGTTTTGTTTTTAATGTTTCTTCACTAATAAATCATTGATTAACAATTTTTTTTTCTATATCTCTAAGACTGGTCCAGAGAGGAGATCACTGTAAAACCTGTTATCTGGTACATTTATCAGCTAAATTACCAAAATGTTCATATACTGTATTAACAACTTATATCCATAGATGGATTCTACACTAAAGTTCTCACTGTTGAATACAGTATACCAATGAACTGTGTACTTTGTTTCATAGCTGTTTGAAGTACAATTCAAGATGTTGATGCATATTGTTATATATTATTTTCCTATATACAAATAAAGACAAGTGGCCTCATGGTCTGAAAGTATATGTGTCAATGTGTCTTCTGCATGTCTGTGTGATATATAACTCATGACATACAGTGTACTTGTTTTTATGCCGGTATTAGGATATTGTATGCACCTTTCAACTAATACTGTTAAAAAGTCATATGATTACATGATGTTACTTTAACAAAAATGTGCAGTTGAAGGTTCTTCTAGAGAAAACTGAGAACACAATGACATATTTTGCATGTCTTTTATTTACACTACAGAAACAGCCTGCTGGGTCTCTCTGCTCCTGGTCTTCTTCTAAAGGTGAGGCCCTGCCATGGGATTGGAGAACATTAGTTGAAGGAATGTTACAGTAAGGAGGAATAAAGACACACACACCTTAGGTCAAAACAGTGATTGAATAATTCACAATGTGGGATATTAAAGGTAAACTGGTATAACCAGATCCAAAATCACTTAGTGAATAGGGTCTGGACACACTCCATTGGGGATAATTTGCAAGTCTTTCTAACTTCTTAACTGTGAAACTACTGGAGTAGCCTTGAACAAATCTGTGTTGCTAACAGCTGTTCGTACCGCTGCAGCCACCATGTCGAGACAAACCGAAAAGCTGTCTCACTGCACTCTGCCACCCTCCACCAGCCACTGATTGGTCCGTCGTCCAGGGTGGGTCAGTACGAAGGCTAAAGCAAACCGGGTTTTCCAGACTACACTCGCTTGCAACCGCTGAGCTGTACAGCAGTAGCCTGGTGGGCAGAGCCAGGCTGCATCAAACTCAGCCTTTCGCTGAGGAAACGTTGGTTGTTATCCCACCTGCTGTCCTTGAGTTTGAAACGCACTACCATACTATGCCAGCAGATGGCTCCACATGATTGTGTCGTTCTCTTTATTGTCAGTGCTGTGTGTATTTATTTGTTTATTAATTACTTCTTTATGTATTATTTTTTGTTTTTGTGTGCCTTTTAACCCTCCTGTTGTCCTCGGGTTACAAACACACACCTTGTTGTGCCAGCAGTGCACATCATATGTGTGTGTAAGCTGTAGAATTAGGATTGGCGCCCTCTATCTGCCACAAAGAGGTAGTGCATTTGGTCAGTTTGACTTGGAGGACAACAGGAGGGTTAAAATGCACGTACTGTAGGCTGTTACAATAGCCTGGAGCCCAGTGAAGCCGTGGTAACTGCAGGCATCTGGCGACGGGGCCGACAAGGCCTGGAAAGGGGGCTCCTGCCCATCCACAGCAGGCTGGTGAGTCGATGCTGGAGCAGGCTGGTGAGTCGATGCCGGAGCAGGCTGGTGAATCGATGCCGGAGCAGAATGACTTCTGTATTTACTTACAGAAACACAATTCCAGAAAATCAAAAATAAATAGGTACACATGTCAGTTGTTTTATATTGCCCTCAGAATCCTTAAAAGTCTTTTTGGGTTGCTTAGGAACACACCACAAACGGGTGAATGTGATTTGCCGGCAGGTTGGAAAGGCGCTACATGCAGTGCATTTTCAGTGGGACCTTTTCAGGTGGCATATCCCATAATGTGCTCCACTGCAGAAAGAGTGTAAACTTACCATGGTTTGAAACGACGTTTTTTGTTGCCTCTAACAGTCGATTTCGGCTCGGCCCTACTGTAGATGTAGTTAGACATACACAAGTTCAGTCAGAAAGCCAGTTTTAACCTAACATATCAAAAGTGGGCGGCATTTATTCCGCGCTTTGCAGTAACGTAACATGCAGCGGCTACATCTATGTGCTGAAACACGCGTGGCACTTACTGAGACGGACAGTTTTCTTGTTCGGTATGGCGTCGGTTGGTATGGTTTTGCTAAGGAATAGAGAAGGGACATACCAGCTCATTGGTGACACAACAATGGACACATTTGCAGGTCCGTTAGATTAATCATGCTGAGATGTGTCACTGCACAGCGCGACCTGAACTACCTTTCTGTCTTTCACATCATGCAGAAGCCAGTGCAGGTCGTATCGGTTCATTTGCTGGGCCAGTAATTGGCCGGTCTGGTGCATGCCCAACTTCACGGCGTGATTGTGAACTGCATATGACAAGAAAAATACAACCGGGGGGGAAAGAATGCAGGCCTTAACCCTCCTGTTGTCCTCGAGTTTCAAACACACTACCTTGTTGTGCCAACAGTGCACATCATTTGTCTGTGTACGCTGTAGTGCGTTGGGTCAGTTTGACCTGGAGGACAACAGGAGGGTTTAGAAATAAGGGCATGTTGGCATTCAAGTCTGTAAACAAACCACTGCCTTGCTCAGGGACACTTTGACATCCAGGGGGGCTGTGCGAACGCTAAAGTGAACAGGGTCTCCAGACTACACTCTCAGCAACAGTCAAGCTGTGGAGCAATAGTTTGGTGGAGCCAGGCTACATTAAACTCAGCTCTCTTTTGCTCTGGAAACGCTGGATGTACCGTAAAAATACATGCTGGTATTCAAGTCTGCATCTTTAACCCTCATGATATCCTTCGGGTCAAACTGACCCACATCACTACCTCTTTGTGGCAGATAGAAGGCGCTAAACCTTATTCTACAGCTTACACACACACATGATGTGCACTGCTGGCACAGCAAGGTGTGAGTTTGAAACCCGAGGACAACAGGAGGGTTAGAAGGCATAAAAAACAAACAAATACAATACGAGATTATTAAGGACAACAGGAGGGCTAGAGTTATTTAAATAGCGCTGTTCTACTGTAAAGTAGGTCTCCAAACAAAAACTCTCCTCACCCATGTTGGTGAAAAACAGCAGGTCAGGGGTCAGGAAGTCGCCTGCACATTGATTAACGGGATCCCCAGGGTTCTGGAGCTGCACCCCGATCACCCACATGGTGCTCAGGGCCTTCCTGGGACAGAGGGAGGGGCAGCTGAATGAGCTGGCACGGACAGACGAGGACTTCATAGCAACAGGAATACGACAGTCTGTTATTGCTTGTCAAGATCATCCTACCATATCTGTTGACGCTCAATCTACATCTACTCACTCGTTTGCATCCTTCAGTAAGCTGGGCAAGGGGTTTGGGTTGATGTGGGCCAGAGAAACGCGCTTATTTTTATCCAGTCGGCCTATAAGAAGACGGAGCTTTGACTCTACAAAGCTGGCCCTGACGAAAAGAATACAAATGATCAGTGTGGTCCAGGTCAACACCTGTATTGACACATTAAAGGTGTAGTCAGTCATTCTGGGGAGTGCATGTTGATGACATTTTAACCCTCGTGATGTCCTCAGGGTCAAAAGGACCCAAATCACTAGCGCTTTGTGGCAGATAGAGGGCGCTAAACCTAATTATACAGCTGCACTGCTGACACAACAAGGTGTGAGTTTGAAACCGGAGGACAACAGGAGGGTTAAAAGGCACAAAAAACAACATAAATACATAAATAAATAATTAATAAAGAAATAAATACACACAGCAAAGACAATAAAAAGAACCATACAATCACACACAATCAGATGGCGCCGCCTGGTGGTTCAAGACTATATTTTAAGGGCGTCACGAGGGTTAACTCGGTCAAATCCGAATAAAAACGCCCCAAGCCCTTCAATGCCATCATACGGGCGCTCCCTCAGAAGCCCCGGCCCCCTATGTTGGGAAACATGGCCTGTGGCCAGTGCTGTTGTGTTGTTGCCCACTCACCACTCCAAGTGCTGCTGGGCGGTGGGTGCGCTCGCCTCCAGCACGATGTAGAGCCTTGGGAGCAGACAGAGACATATGTGCCTTTACACTCACGCAGGCAAAGGACCTGTCCTGTTTCCTGATCTGATGAATACTCATCAATGTAGGAAAGAACTACAAAAATACATACATTTAATAAAGAAATGTATTAAAGATTACTGGACATTTGCAATACTACGGTACATGACAACAACCTTGGAAGTAAAAACACATAATGTAAATGATAAATGATTAAATTCAAGTACAGTAAAGGTGTCAGAATGATAGCTTCATGTCAGCTTAAATAAGCAATTCACCTGATAATTAATAGTTATGCTTTGGCAAAACAGCTTCACATTTGCTTCACAAGATGTTTAAAGGTCATATATACGATCTTTCAAACATTAACATAGCAGCAAACAACTAAATTATTGTGGAGTAATGGCATCCTGAGCAGAGAATGACATCACACTCCCTCTGAGTGTGTGTTGTAATCTGATATCTGTTATTTGTTTACATAGCCGTGCCAGCCACATGCTAGTGAATATATGTGTGTGTGTGTGTGTGTGTGTGTGTGTGTGTGTGTGTGTGTGTGTAGTCAAGAAAGCATTTGTTTTGGTCTGGAAGTCTGGTGCTCTGGTGTGACATCTACTGGTAGAAAATGTCATATGGTGCCACTCTAACACCACCTACTTGTACTGCCCAAACAAGTCTGGAGCTTGGAACAGCCGGGACCATTTGGCCTTATTGTCCATAATGTCTTTGGTGATGGTAAGTCCTGGGAAGCATGAAGAGAAGAGAATCTTGTTTTTCTTAAGGGCTTTGTCAAGAACATGGTCATATTAATTTCCATCCATCCTACAGTTCCATAGAATCACATCAAGTGGACTAACCCCGCATGATCTCATCCATCATGATGGCTCGGCTGGACGGTGTGACGTTATAAGCACAGTTCTGCTGGGGATAGACCGGGGAGAGGATCGGCATCAGGTGTTTCCGGTCTGAAACATGAACCTGTGTAAACAGAGCTGATGAGGAGTCTATATCCCGTCAGCTAGCCAAGTGTCTTTCACATTGGTTACATAAGATAAACAGAAACTAGAATCCAACAGAATGAGTAATTCCAATGAAGAAATCATCACAGATGTTGCTAAACCTTCTGCATTATCACAGTGATAAAGATGTGGACAGCACCCTCTACAGGTAGGTTAGACAAGTGCATAGGGCCTCAAGAATTCCAGTATGGCCGTGCATTTAACCCTTGTGATGCCCTTACAATATAGTCTTGAACCACCAGACGGCGCCATCTGATTGCATATGATTGTCTGGTTCTTTTTATTGTCATTGCTGTGTGTATTTATTTCTTTATTAATTATTTCTTTATGTATGTGTTTTTTTTGTGCCTTTTAACCCTCCTGTTGTCCTCGGATTTCAAACACACACCTTGTTGTGCCAGCAGTGCACATCATATGTGTTTGTAGAATTAGGTTTAGTGCCTTCTATCTTCTAAGGGGTAGTGAGTTGGGTCAGTTTGACCCGGAGGACATCATGAGGGTTAATGTATTTTTCTATTGGTAAAATGCATGTGCTAATGTTCTTATGGACACACAATGTGCTCCGACACAAGATTAAATTAACATGTTCTATCTCTATGATAACAAGGCGTTTGAACTGGGTGTAGTCACAGACGTATTTTCCACTTTCTGTCTCTACATACCCTGGGATCCCAAACTGGAACGCCAAAGTCCAAGTTGTCAGGCAATTTTAGGAAAACTGGAATCGGCCATTTCCTGTGTCAAACAAGAAATCTGATCTAGAAGATGTTAAAACTTCAAAATGTCAGTGCTGATGGAAATCACTGAGCTCCATGCTATTCTATTCCATTTCAGTACAAATCTAGCTATTTTTATGTGGGCACACCCTTCCCCCACTACAGAAACACTGGTACAGACCAACACAGGAGCTATACAGCGTTGGCACCTACCACATAGAGTACACAAGAAAGAATTTGTGGACCAGGGTGGCGGCGTCAGCTTTGGGGTACATCTGACAGATCTGTGCCACCAACACAGTCCACGCCCCCCCTCCCAGGAAGCCCACAGCGTGGCAGTAGATGTGGCGTCCTGCGCAGGGAGTGAATGGTGTTACAGAATTGATTGATTTCCATTCTCTTACCAGCAGATTCTTCTTGGCTAAGGTTTTATTAAACCTCTTGTTGTCCTTAATTATGTCGACTTCTGCCACCAGAGGGCGCCCTCTGATTGTGTATGATTTTGTGTTTTTTTTTTATTATCACTGCTGTGTATTTATTTCTTTAGTAATTATTTCTTTATGTATTTGTTTTTGTGCCTTTTAACTCCTGTTGTCCGTGGGTTTCAAACTCACTACCTTGCTGTGCCAGCAGTGCACATCATATGTCTGTGTAAGCTGTAGAATTAGGATTGGCGCCCTCTATCTGCCACAAAGTGGTAGTGCGTTGGGTCAGTTTGACACTCACCATTTAGGCCACCTAAGTACCTATTTGCGGTACGCCTATACGGGCCCTCTAAACATACGGTGTAGTGGAGGGCCGTACATTTGTCGCACCCTAAAGCCCATAACTCCATACATTTACGTGGACCCAAAGTAATTTTGGTAGAAGTTAATTTAGAAAGGGTCTACGATTGTGTGCAGACCAATAGTTCTATGGCAGGAACAGATAATCGAGACTCACGTTTGGCCCACAGTTTGATGGTCCTCAAAGCCAGCGTGAAGCTCTCATAGCAAGGCAGGTTGAAGATGATGGCCTGAATCACTCTGTAGCCTACAAGAGGGAACAGAGACATCCTGGCTATGACGGGGAGAAACATTTACATTATTTGGCAGACGCTTTTATCCAAAGCGACTTACATGTAATACATTTGTCAGTAGTAGCCAATGGCAGTGCAAGCCATGCAAGGAGCACCTAACCACTGGGAGCAATTGGGGTTAGACATCTTGCCCAAGGATGCTTGCAGGTGGTCAATCAACTCCAGGGCTTGAACCCACAACCTTCAGGCTGGGAATCAATCACCCAGACCACTAGACCATCCTACAAGACACCTTTTCCAAGGTGACCCAGACATATTGCCATACACACTGTGGCACAATGTTACTGACAGGAGAATTAGGGAGATCAATTGGTTGTGTGCAAATGTCTATATACTGAGAGACAGTGTAGTACATGAGTATAGAATGCTAACAATATGAGTATAATAAATCGTCTCAAAATGGTTTGTGCCTTGGGGTCATTGACAGTGACCACTACAGGGTTCAAGGGGTCGTTAATTCAGGCCTAGTTGAGTGACAGAACTGACCATGGAGACATCTCATGTCCTTCACATTGAGGCCTTTGAGCACTTTGTCATCTGTCAGGTCGAAGGTCTCTGGGATGGTTTTCATGCCCAGCGTTGCAAATACCATGTCAAACTGAAAGAAGACATGGGAAACCGAATTACCAATATATTGTACTAAAATGGCCTAACTTTAAAAAAATGTTTTATCCACTTGGAATTCGAAGTACCTTAATCCCATCACAGAAGAGTTTGATGACGGGTACAAAACACATTTCCAAAGCCTAGAAAAATAGGAACCACAATGCAATGTTAGTGGGTGACAAATGTAGTGTATGCCACAGCTACAGTACTTCAGTATGGCACTTCTACTACTGTCCGTCAGTATGCTACTGACGTTGATGTCTTCAATGCCCTTGGTGTTCGTTAGCTTCTCTAGGAACAAAGTAAAGAAGTCTTTTCTCGTCACGTGTTGGGGTGCCAAGAACAATGCATCCATATCAGCATCTGTAAATGGGAAATTGTTTTAAGTACAGTTGTTATATCTTTCGTGATGTCCTTAATTTTATCGAGTTATGCCACCAGAGACAAATTGTGTATGATTTGTTTGTTTTTTGACCCTCATGATGTCCTCTGGGTCAAACTGACCCAAATCACTAGCTATTTGTGGCAGATAGAAGGCGCTAAACCTAATTCTACAGCTTACACAGACATATGATGTGCACTGCTGGCACAACAGGGTCTGCCACAAAGAGCTAGTGATTTGGGTAATTTTGACCCGGAGGACATATACATTATTCACTTTTTTTAATGCTATAGGCTACTTACGCTTACCTATATCATATGCACCTAGCTGAAAGGAACCAAATGCGTAAACCTGTCCTTCACTTACATATGGTACTTTCTAAAGAAAAAAAGACAAATGTTGGACATGCACATCTACTTCTGAATTAAAGAAATGTGAAGACTACTTTAAGAATAATAACTTAGTCCACACTCGTACCTTTAGTTTGCTCATTTCATTGATCCACAATCCATACAGAACCTTTAATTTTTGTAAAGCAGCTAGACTGTGAATCAAAATGAAATGGAAACATTACTTTGCATCTTGGCTTTAGGGTGGGTTCGTTTTACCCACCTTTAATGCATTAGAACTTGGAAAATGCTGAAGTGAAAAAAAAAGTGATGGTTAAGTGATGCTTAACCATGCTTAACGCTCCCGGTGTCTTAAGGAGTTCAGCAGACTACCAGCAAAGGGAGCCAACCGCGAATTGCCATAGGTCGTGTTGTGGTTGACGCCAGCTACTGGCAAGTGCACCGGGTCACTGTGACTCATAGGACAGCGGGAGGATTAAGTGATCAGATCAAGTGACAGCTACACAAAGATGTTAAGCTTAGTTTTGAGTGAGCTCTGTGAATGCAGGGCATGAAGTGGTTCTGTTTGACAAACGGTAGCCAATGAGGATTCGTCATACCGCCGAAGCTCCTCAGGCTGACCCCCAAACACATTGAAATCTTTCAGGGTGTTTAACATGTTCCCGGTCTGCCGCGTGTCTTCCGCCGTGGGCTTTTTCATAGAGACGTACAGCTGTTTGCAGTCTGCCATGATTAGCCTAAAAGGAGAAGTGGAACATTTTGCATCAATGACTGTGACCAGTAGTTATATCTTACTCTACAATGGAATATTTTTGTTCCTTGTTTGTTTAGTTATATTAACAGACGCCTCTTTGAAGGCTAATTTTCTGGGTTGTTATATCCTATAGGCTATACCTGTATATCTGTACAATATCAGTATACAGTATGATATGTCTGCCACTAGATGTCGCACTAAGCATCTTAGACCAAAATAAATGCTTGGTGGGCCACACTATATGGCCACACTCCCACGCATTACAGTAAGTGCTGCCAGACCAGTTATGAACCCTGATTACAACACACAGAGGGAATGTGAGGTGTTACTATATTTATATAATAATAGTAATACAAATATTGAGATGACCATATGGTCATGGGTCATTTTTAAGATAGACATCATAATCAATTGTTTGAAAAAGCATTCAGTACTTGATGTGATATGAAAACAGTGCCCCCTTAACACGTATTCACGTTCATTCTCTCCTCTCACCTTGTACAGTACGTTAGAGACATTTGTTGCACATTAAATCTATAACAGTAACACAGTACATATTACACCTACATGGACCCAAAGTACAGTACTTCGTTCCTACCTTTAGATGAAACGTTAATTAACAGTATGCAAGGAAATTATGTTAAGCTATGCAAGTTAGAACAATATATTTAATTGTTATAAACATACGTTTTCTGATAACAGCCTAACCTCAGGAAGATAAATGATACATTGAATTATAGCAAGAAGATCGTTTTACACACTATCACAATTGTTTATATCGTTACATAGCAACAATATTTGCATAATAACCAATATCCATACTGCATAGCAACTAAACAAACTAGTTAACTAGTAGATATCTCGTTAACGTACTGTATGAAATACTTTTACACGTTATAGTAACTAGTAGATATCTCGTTAACGTACTGTATGAAATACTTTTACACGTTATAGTTTTTTGTCTATAAGGACTTTGACAGAATGTTATCTACACAGTATGCGGCCTTAACAACATCCATACTCTCTAGCAGATTGTGTGATACTCACACAAAATGACAAGCTGCTGTTACTGTATTCAAATTTATGATATTCAACTGCTTTTTGGGAAAATATAGCATTATATTTATAAACTGCTGTTTGGAACAGATCGAAATGTTTCATAAAGCATGCTTGATTAACTAATGATATTACAGTATCAGTACCTACCAGAGACGCTATTACAACTACAGTAACTGCTGTAACAGTACTGTAGTACACTATCATCATCTGTATTTACGTCATGTTTTGTCAATATTTGTTCATTTATTACATTTAGTAATTTATAGAAATATTACTTGAAAAATTAAATAAATGTAATCATATTTTTGATTCGCTCAAATTCTTGCCATTAACGGAGGAACCTCTTCTGATTGGATAACGTCATACGCGTCGGGTCCTGGGTTTGACAGACGGAAGTTACAACAAGGCATAAACAAGGACCTTTGCGTTATCTCTGTTTGTTTAATTTCTACAAATAAAAATAAATTGGAAAAATACGGAAATGCGAGGCCTTGCACAATAAAGACATGCCTTAATGTACTCCATACGTGAGTATTCTAATGTTCTTCTATTCTCCTAAAACATATGTTTTCTAAGCGCCGTGTCCTGCTAGCTTGCGTCGTTGCTACAGCGCATTAGCTGTTGTGTCTAGTATAAATTATAAGGTGACTGACAGTGATATTGGTCAAATCATCATACGTATCACTATTACCTTGTCAGCACCAGTGTGCTGTCATGCAGTTTGCTGGCTAATGTGAAGTACTGGTAATATCCAAGTGTTCAACTCATGCTCGCTTAATGTAAAAAGGATTAAAGATCAACCTCACGCTGTTTTTAGACAATCGTGCTATTCATTCTGCCACTTAAAATTGTATCTACAGTTTAGGGACCGGCGTCTATGGTAAAATAGCCACAGACAAACTGAAGTAAATATTGTAGCTAGTCAGTTCACTCTTTCTATTAATAACGTTTAACTGCAGGCTTCATGCCAACATCATCAGTGTTTGGAAAATGTTATGCTCCCACCGCCACAATTATTTCAATAATTCAGTGTGTATATTTTTTAATCAAGACATGTATTCATGATTTTCTGTTGTATTAATAGTCGGTTATTTATATTTCTTTCACTCGCAGCTGAGCCCAGCATTAAGGAGAGTATTTCTCATCCATACTTTATCGAGATGAGGAACGGTGAAGGCATGCAGCCCATGTATAGAAGAGATGCTGGGCTTTGCCAGCAAACGAGGAGTCTTCTATACAAGAACCTCCTCATCAAGTGGAGGACAAAACAACAGAGTTTACAGGTGCCTTTGACTTAAAGTCATATAAATCTGTTTAGGTAACCAATCTTTGAGGAGGAATTCAGTTGTCAATGTATAAAATACAAAATATAATAGAATGAACACACTAATTATGATAAGTATTACTGCGTCAATAAATAGGCAGTAGGTCCAAAGTCCTTCGACTTAAAGGTGCAATTTGTCATGTTATTGTGCCTTCACTTATTCTGGGTGTGCCATAAAAAGATTGAGGCGTGTCCATTTAAAGCACAATCAATCATTCTGTGTAGCACTTGACAGTTTACTTTCTACTTAAAGGTGAAGTCAGTGATCCTGGGGAAAGCTTGTTTTAACTTGAACTTGATTAAAACAAATCACCTCTCCCTTCAATCCCATAGACCCACATTGCCGAGGCTGAGATAGTGTTGTGTTGCTGTATCCACCACTTGTTTATATTCCCATTTACAGAGCCAGGGCTGTGTAGAAACACCGTGTTATTTTTTCAGCTAGCGGATTGTGAGGAGATATTTGCTGAATTTTACAAAAAGTGCATTAGCTTACAATCGCTGACTCAGCCATTTTTTAAAGTCACTTTTATCCAAAGTAATCCAAAATGTTTTATTATCCATATCTGTGGTTTTGATGTATTTGAAAATGTAAATTGAGGAGTGAGTTAACGTTTCTATTAGCTCATGTCTATTTGTCCACTTCTTATTCAGTTCTCCATAGCTAATGTAGACCATGAAACTTGTGCATGTTGGTAATGTCTTGTAACAATGATTATTTACTGTATGCATTTCTGTCCTGCATTTCTGTGACCCTTTGTGTCTTTGTAAGAACATGCATTTTTTATTTGGATTAAAGTTGCAGTAATACATTTTTAATGTGTTTCTAGGAAAGCATTGGTTTTTTATGCCTAGGAAGAACAGTGCAGAATAGGGAATAATAGCTGTCCTTACCTGTCCTGACCATCAGAGATGCTTTTGTTTGGCATGGTCTCTCTTAGGCATAACTTTACACTGGGATATTATATGGACATTTCAGATCTCTTGGACATATCTTGTTGTGGAATTGTATTAGTGAGAACAACTAGGAGTCTTTCCAGTTTAGCAGTTGAACCATTGATTTGTCCTCAGGGACAAATGGTGTTTACGGGGAAAAAAAGGTCTCTTTTTGTTTTTGGGCTATTGTGTACACGACTAATCCCTAGTGACCCAAATCTCTGCAGCCCATAGCACTTTGCTGTCCAATGTCATTCGCTCAGAATAGCATTTTGTACACACTTACACTACAATAGAACCACTTCACAGAATTAGTCTGGAGAGGCAAGCAGTCCTTTCAATTCTGTCCGGTATATCTAACGTGTGACCAATCAGCATTGTACTGGGGGATACCGGTGTAGTTTAGGTGTCTGTCTGTCTCTGTCTAACTGACTTTACTGTTTGTTTGTCTTCCTGCTTCTCTAACTGACCTGTCTCTCTCTCTTCCTGCTTGTCTAACTGACCTGTTTGTCTGCTTGTCTGCTTGTCTAACTGACCTGTCTGTCTGCTTGTCTAACTGACCAGCCTGCCTGTCTGTCTAACTGACCAGCTTGCCTGTCTGTCTAACTGACCTGTCTGTCTATCTGCCTGCCTGTCTAACTAACCAGACTGCCTGCCTGACTAACTGACCTGTGTGTCTGTCTGCCTGCCTGTCTAACTGACCAGACTGCCTGCCTGTCTAACTGACCTGTCTGTCTGCCTGTCTAACTGACCAGCCTGCCTGCCTGTCTAACTGACCAGCCTGCCTGTCTGTCTAACTGACCAGACTGCCTGCCTGTCTAACTGACCTGTCTGTCTGCCTGTCTAACTGACCTGTCTGTCTGTCCAGGAACTGATCTTGCCTCTGCTCCTGCTGGGCCTGCTGATCCTCATCAGCACGCTGAACCCCCATGTGCAGTATGTGGGCATCGGCACCATGGAGCTGGAGCAGAACAACTACAACTTCCTCAACAAGGGCCTGGGCTACACCCCCATCACCAACGTCACCAGCCTCATCATGGAGGAGGTTGCCCAGGCAATGCGTGAGTCCTTGTCTCGTCGTGCAGTATCTGCTTAAACCCTCATGATGTCCTTTATCCCTCGTGATGTACTCAGAAGTCTCGTGTTTGGCCACACGGCGGCACCCTCTGATTGTGTATGATTTGTGTGTTTTTTAATTGGCATTGCTGTGTGTATTTATTTCTTTATTAATTATTTCCTTATGTATTTTGTTGTTTTTTTGTGCCTTTTAACCCTCCTGTTGTCTTCGGGTTTCAAACTCACACCTTGTTGTGCCAGCAGTGCACA
>JAODUG010053175.1:0-15329 GCA_027564795.1 Aphredoderus sayanus
TGTGTGTGTGTGTGTGTGTGTGTGTGTGTGTGTGTGTGTGTGTGTGTGTGTGTGCGCGTGTGTTTGTGTGTGTGTGTATGTGTGTGTGGGTGTGTGTGTGTGTGGTCCAAAACTTGTTAATTACAAATGTGTTAGTTGTCGTGATAATCTAAAGAACACAAAAAGCATCAGTATGAAAGAAATCCACTGGAGTGTTATGAAAAAGTGTATGACAAGTGCTGCAACACTCGGTTATTCTGTGATCTTCAGTGATCCTCACTGTTTTAATTAACTATATCTCCAAATGCCAAATACTCTCTTGTGCTTCTCTCACGTGACTCTTAATTGCCCTACAATTCCTAAATGATCCTATAAATAGAGAGACTCCCATTTTAATCTATCTTCATCAGTATTTTTCCATATGAAAGAAAGGCTTGTGTGTAGCTGAGGAAGAAATACAGGTGCCAAAATGTGCATGAGATATTATGTTACGTAATTATCAAATTTAGGCACACTATCCAAATCTATAACCCCCCCCCCCCCCAATTTATTCTATTTAATAAATACCCAAACGTTAAAAACTTTGCTAAACCAGTGAGCAGTTTAAAAGAGTTCAGGTCAGTCCTAATTTATCAACAATACTGCAGTCCCCTGTTTTATATCCTGGCAACTGGGAATAGGTCTTTCACTGAGAGCATGTGATAGATTAAGTAGGCCTACCCCCATCTTAGCTGTCTGAAATCTCAACATAGCCCCTGGGTCATTAAGAAAAGCTACATATTGTGGTCACCAGCTAACATCATTAGTTCATCTGAACCTGAGATTTAATCTTGAATTCTTATGGGAGTAATTTGGGTTTCTAGGTTGTGTCGCATTATGTACTGTAATGATCTGCTGAATATTATAAGAATATTATTGAATTGTTATACGTTGTTAAATTGTTTTTATGTTAAAAAGAATCCCCAGATTGCTATTGTGACAATTAACGACTTTCTGTTTAGACACTAGCTGCTACTAGATCTCAGTTGTTTTCCAGACTGTTTTATCAGTTCTACAGTATAGTATGAAACAATTTAAAGCCTTTTCTCATTCATTCGGTGGTGCATGGGAGCATTTGCAATATACTGTATCACACATCCTGCTCGGGCAGAGAGATTTTGGAAATTACATAAATGCAGAGTCTCCATTTATTTACTGTCCACACCTTGAAGTAGGCACACAGTTGCGTGCATTACAAGAATTTCCACAGAGACACGCCTGTATGTATGAAATCATAGACGGTATTGTACTGTACACCGTATTTACATTAACAACATGATCCTGTGATAAAATGTTTATATCAATATTATAACTGTACTCATTCACTGTAAGTCGCTTTGGATAAAAGAATAATTGTAAAAGCCTGATTGTAATCACAGACCTGGACAGCTAAGGGAACCAACTATCTAGTATAACTACTATTTCACAAAGGGAAAACCTTCAAAGCCAAAATAATTACCATTCAGTTTAAACTCAACAATCAATAGTCAGACAAATTATTTAATGTATATTTCCTATGCCTCCTATTACAACTTTAACCAACACCTGTAGTCTCTGAGAAGTAGGGATTTTCTAAAGACTGTGTGCAGACCTGGTACACCTCAACACAACATATCCCCGAGCTTTGGATAAATCTGCTAATAACAGTCTGCGTCCAAAACAAGAGGTTTTCAGAATGAAAAGATTAAAGCTGGCAGTTCACAGGGCGCCCTGGTCTCCTCTGTCATTGTGTGTTCAAAGAGGATCTATGCACAGATTCAGCTAAGACTAATATGAATGACTGTTTTACGGGTGGCGTTGGTCAGTGTTTACACTGTGCCCTTTCAGATAACCACTAAATGAACCGTGTATTTCAATAATTATATAACCATCTGCTAATCCATTTTATCGTCTTAACACTGAATAGGTAGGAAAGCAATATTAATACCAACGTTTTATTAGAATAGAAGGAGTTAAAGATTATTAATCATTTTGGGGAAACTTCATTGTTGCAACAAACATGAACTAAATGGGTAAAAATAAGTGCAATAAACAACTAAATTTCAATTATTTAAAGTAACATTGAGTCTGCCCTCCACTTTTGTTAACATGTTATCTATGTCTAGCTTGCAGCAAAACACTGCTTCTAACATCGGGAAAGGATAGAGTCTGAACATGGTGCCAGCAATAGCTTTAGGCTAAATAAATCTATGTAGCTTGTTGTGTCATTATGTTTTATTTTAAGCTGAAACTTTGCAAGGACAATTAACAAAAACACAGAGATGACAAAACATTTAAAAAATCTTAAACCAACATTATATCTTGATAGGTGATAATAAAAAAACTGTAGAAGAAAACAAGGCCTGTGTATAGGTAACCAATGCAACAGGTGGGTCACAAAAGAGGGAATCTAAAGAGGTTTACATAGCTGTGGGGAAAACTACAGTAGGTGCCCAGGGACAGAGCAACATACAGCAAGCTTCAGTATAACACACTAACCTAACAATACACTGGTTGCAAGCACACTACACACATAGGTTGCATTAGGCTATGGCTTCTAAATAACAAATAACAAAGCATAAAAGCCCATAAGTAACATCATTAATCCCCCAAACAACACTTATCCAGATAACACCTGGCCCATTTAGGAAAGATTATGTCTTCATCATTTACGTCCTGAACACAAAATAATTAAAAACAAGCTTAACATTTTCTTTTAAAAACAAGCTTAAAAAAAATATTGTGTCTGTAAACAAGTTATACTAACCTAGGCTAAGTTACTAATTAACCTAGGCTAAACTATTATTGTGAATTATTTTTGATAAGCTACAGCACAAAACATCAATAAGAGCCTACAATTTGATTTGACCAAAGTTGACAACAGCTATTCATTCAATCCTTTACTCCCACACGAATAAATCAAGTCCCCATCGCATGACGTCAGAGATTTGAGTTTTACATGTTAGCCACTGCTTCCACAGCAACCGGGGTGACAGCATCCTCCCCCTTGACCTGACCCCAGGAAAAACTTTTTTCACTTGGGTATTGTTGCCCACACTTGAAAGGGTTGTCCTCTCATTCATCACAGCGTGTGAAATGCCATACAAAAGAATTAGAAGCTACGGCGTAGGGTTAAGAGAAAACCAACTCAGGCGAAGTTACACACACCAGAACCAGGTTGATGGGTCGTTCGTTGGGACTTCGCACAGCGCAGCTATCATCAAATGCATCAACACAATTGTATAAATGTCACTATCAAGTCGATATAAAATAAACATATCTCATTAAAAAAAGCGTACCTTTTATTGTTACCATGGTAATCAATGGTCATGTAAAACAAACAATGTCAGTCTCTTTGAATGCACTGATGATCATGTGTATAGGCCTAGGTGACAAAGTGAATAGCCTACATTATAAACATGCAGAACATACAGTATCCCTTAAGCAAATGGACTACCAAGACATATCGCTTGTTCTACAAAGTATACAAAATATTAGCAGTGATGTAAGTGTATACTGCAATGCAGGAAGTATAGTCGGTTGTGATGGGCAATCTCATTGAGACTATATATATATATATATATATATATATATATATATATATATATATATATATATATACATCTGCACGGTTACGATGACTGACCGGCAAGATTGATCGGGTAAAGACTGACGCAAGTCCACACAAACAACATGATGCCCTAGCAACGTTAGGTCTGGTCATTGCATGTACACATTCACTTAACAAGTGCCTATAACTGCAGACATTCATCCTGCATGGCTTACCGTACAGTAGATAGGGTTGTCATGAAACGTAATCCGCCTAAATAACGATTTTGTTTCTAAAAAACTTTTCAAAGAAGAAATTCTGATTCAGTGTTACTGGATTAGGTTGTTAGTGAGCCATTAGAATCCTTTCGGTGTTTCTGTCCGACCCTGACACAAACACTGAAGGGCGACAGAGACGACAACAGAAGGCAGCAGCCACATAGACCGGCGTGCGCGCTTTCTAGTACGTGATTGGATTGGGTATACGAGCTTAGTCCACGCCTTGCATGCGCGCTCCACATAGCACACCGGACACAATAACACTGGTGCAATTCCTATTATTGGCCCGTGGATGGAGAGATGCACTGTAATATCTTGTTATTACATTTGAGTATGTTTTAAACAATCAACCATTTTGGTTCAGTTACATGTAACAAGCAGTTAAATATGTGTTCTTATTTTCCACATGTGCAGATCCGGCAGACAATTGGGCAATATTAGGTTAAATTATGCATTTAAAAAATGTACTGCTTTATAGATTACTGTACTCAAAATAGTATAACAAAAAGTGATGAGACATTTTATTAATTAAGAATGTAGCCATCATTTGTAAATGCACACTATACGTAGATATATACATAGATGTAGTTATATATCAGTTATAGTTATATAGTAATTACATGTGACATAGTGAAACAACATTGAATTTAGCACAAATAAGGAATGGAGCAAATTATCCAGTCTGACTATTTGGGGAAGGAAATTCAAGTATAGGTGCAGATGGTAAGATGCCCAGTCTCACTTAAATATATATTTTCCAGTATGGATAAAGTATTGTTGTAAAATCAAGAATATATCCTTGACATTGTTTTCTTTCTACAATTCTAAATTGGTAGGTAGGCTCTTCACAGATTGTTAAAGGGAATTGTTAAAAGAAGATGGTGATCATTCTGGATAACTGTGTGCATTGTGACATTGTGAAAAATCTATGTTTACACCATCAAATCAGGATTACAAAAATAACCCAGCAACCAGGCAGCATCCTTTTTAGAATTTATTTTTAAAAATGTGGTGAAAAATGTACAATGCAGGTTCCAATATGGTAAATACATGTCAGGATTGTGATTCGCAAATGCTTTAGGCCTAACAGTTTTAGAGCTTTTAGATGAAAAGTCAGCATATTTTGCAAATATTAATAAAAATTTAATTCTTTTTAGAAAGAAGGCAAATGTGTACACATATACATCCTTGTATAATTGCACAATAAGTTTTACAATTTTATTTGACTAATTTAAGCAGGATAGTCTAGCTATCTTGATGTTTCATTCCCAGCTCAACAGCTGTGGGTTTGAGCCTGCACAGGCCATTCTCTAAGCACCATTTAGCAAGATACACAAGCTTCTCTTTAATACTTTTGCATTGTACTGTTGTCGCTTTGGATATACAGTAAGTGTTGGATAAACTATCTAATTGTAATTGTCCCATCACAAAAGAGGAACCTTTACTTACAACCTGGCATCAACTAAAATGGCAGAGAAATAATCATTTAAATAAACCTTCCAAAGACATGATTTATTTTTAATATTTTCGAAAAGATGTTACACAACATTCCAAACTAGAATGTACAGGTACTAGTGTATTTATCAACAGGTTTTCAGGAAAAACTATGCAAAATGTCATCCATTCATTGCATGCTATATATACCAAGAGAAAATAACAAATATAGGATTGATACAAATAAAGAGGAGATTGATAGTATAGCTGGTCAATACCAGCATGTTCTCTTTGAATGGCTACAGATTAGCCAACTGGGAGAGAAGAAAAACAATAGGTTAGCAGCCCAAGAAAAGAATGCTATTCATTCTGATTTACAACAAATCAAGGTTCCCCAAGTTCCATTTTGGTTTATGTTGTATACATCATACAGTTCTTGAAGTCTTATTCTCAAAAGCATGCATGTGCAATATGCATAAATATATTTCAGAAAATGAAAAGTACATGTTCATATTCATTTAAACGTCTTACTGTAGTGGTACACTGCTATAGCATCTGTGCTGTGTGGAGTGTTGCACTGTAGAAATTGTGTACATGTACTTCCTTAGCAAATGCATGAACGTTTGGTCCATTACCTCCCATTAGCAGTGAGGTCCTAAAGCTGGTAGTGGAAGAATTTGTGACCAAACCACGGAGTGACAAAGAGTTTTACAAAGCAAGGCACATTATACATAGTAAGGCTGGTCAATCAAATCCTCTGGAATTCCAAAGTGTTATATTCAGTAATTTCATCATTCAGTCATACCTCTTGATACAGAGAAGTGGTCTAAGGCTAATATCTATTCAAATGATTGTTTCAGTATTCTACATCATAAAACATGCCATTGACAGTTATAACAGTGATTCATTATCCAAGATGCATCTCACAAGTGAGAGCAACTTGTATTTACAAATAGACAAGAATAATCTATTTTAATCACAATTGTTACAACAGGAGTCAAGTCATGATTATGAGAAATTATTTTCAAAATAGTTTCTCTTTGTTTTTGGAGTGGATGGCCAAAAAGGTTTTAGAAAGCCCCAGAAGGTTAAGATACATGTCTTCGAAATGGCTGCTTTCTTCCCTTATTTGCACTTAATGATCACTCTGATGTGGTGGGATACATTCATATGCTGGAAGAAAAAGGCCAGATTTTACAGTTTCAAAAAGTATTTAGAAACTTTGTTCACTAAAAAAAGTGTGTTCCTTTAACACAAAGGAATTACAAAGACAAAAGAGATTCTTGAATAAGTACAGTAAAAAGTCTGAGGAGTAAAGTAAAGGGACACTCCTTGATCTGTGTCGGGAAAACCCCTGCAATACAAATGCATGTATGAAACTGCGACACTCCCCTCCCACACCTGAGAGCTGGGAGGCTGACACTACTCTCTAATTCTTCATCTCCCCTGCTCCACAGCTCTCAGGTTCACACCAATCTCTACCTCTCGCCCCTTCAGCAAATGTGCATAATTGCACTTAGCAGGGGCAGAAATGTCGAGTTTCTCAGGGTACTAAACCACAATCGAGGAGTGTACTTTTAAAAAGATTTGCTTTTCTTATGAAACATTTTACAAAGCACAAAGGATTTATTCAATAGCGAGGACAGTCAACATTTTCCTGTAGTTTCGGAGTGGTGAAAACCACCAGACTAAGCCAATAAGGCTGCAACGGGTGATGGATCGATTAGTGCTCTTCCAACCAAGACGGCGAGTCGCCACCTGGCATTTTCAACTTGATATGGAACTGCTTGAGGGTCTGTTCCAGCTGTTGCTGATTCCCTGCATAGTAGGCGGCTATGGCATTATGGAACAGGATCAGCTGGTTGTGCAATACCTTCACCTGTGGAAGAATTCGGAAGGAGAAACTGATTGAAAACCAATGCTTGAGACCATATGCAGTAGAGTACATCAGGACCCAGGAACCAGTGGATCTCAATGTTTTCCCGCCAGACTCCCACACATTTTATAATAAGATTATACAAATACCAAAATTGTAAATAACAACAAAATAATTGATTAGTAATTAACATATTTAAACAATCTCACAAGCCCCTTAAACATCAGCCTATCTCACAGACCCGAAAATGCTACAGATGAGGGGTAAACTTTCATCCCGTCTTACCTATGTATTTGGCAGTTTGCAGTTAGTTGAAGCCATAATGCAAACATTGCATGCGCTAATCAAGACTTAAGCAGTGTATGTACATGCCCACATCTGATTAGACAAATCAGCCACATTAACACAAAACTCCTGTGTGGTGACAGGGACTGCAACAAATCCTTCAGACAGGAAAAAAAAGTGTACCACTCATAGGTAGCACTTCCGGGCCATTGTGAAAATCATCGCTCAAGCCCCCACCTTGTTCTCCTCCAGGAACTTGAGCTTGACGGAGACATCGTTGCGCATCCTCTCGTACTTCTCGCGGTGGATCTGGAACTGTATCTGGGACTGCTCGATCTTGGGCATGGTGTTGGCATCTCTGGGTCCCAGGTTCAGCTCCTCCAGGTCTGTGCGGTAGGCGTCATACTCCACCCTGTGTGCGCAGGCATTCAGGGTTGTGTGCATCTGTATACGGGAGTGGCACTTCATGCAGGGCTCCTAGGAGGCGTGTGTGTTTACCTGGCGACTTCGTACTGTTTGATGTTGATCATGGTGTCTTCGATTGTCTTGTCTATCAGCGTGTTAACGCTGGAGATGAAGAACTGGATGGCACCCAGCAAGGTCTCCCCATTCTTTGACAAGAGCCTTTGGGTCTCTGCATTGAAACCAAACTCCTCCTAAAAGTAAAAAATGTATCCAATGGTGGGTGAGGAAGCCACCTTAAATTGAACCCTAAACATGGTATGATGTGTATTCAGGTATTGTCGGGAACGCAATTCTCATATTTTACATTTTAAATATATAGTGGTGGTAGAAATGGTGGTTTAGCAAGGGATTTTCTCCAATATGGCTTCACCTCAAATATTAAAAAATGAACTCAGGTCCTCATTTTGCAGACAGCTGCAGCCCCGCCCATCTAATCTACTGTTGAGAGACAGGCTGTTGTGCTGTGATAGGAAGTTAATCAAACAAGCGGCCACAAACATGCAACAGAAAAAGTGACTGTTTTACGGTGATATTACCCCACAACTACTGTATATTCACATTCATGAGGCTAGAGAGAAGTGTTGCTATAGAAATGTCAGTTTATGTTTAGTCTCTGGCTCAGAAAAATAATTAGAATTTTGAGTTGTGGTTGGTTTTGAACAGACTTGGCTGAGTTTATGGCTACAATTCTCCATCATGTTTAACCCTCCTGTTGTTATTGTACAATCGGGCAGAGCCAGTCTTTACTTGGCTGTGTCAAGATCGGCCTGCTTGACAGGAGAGGTACTTTGATTGACATGCATGATGACCAAGCAGATAACTCAATGACCAAGTCAGACATTAACTTATACAGAGGAATTTGTTGGGAAACTTAACAACTCTGGCTGTTTGCAGGTCTTGTAAATATGTTAAATAAGTAAGCTACAATGACTGCTTAAAATACATGGAAAAACTGACGAGAAAATAATGCACTGCGCTAGTGCACCGGAATTATGGATAGACTTGTGAGTGACAATGCTAATAGCCAATGAAAATTGGTTTCCTTACCGAGGCACTGAAAGTGCTTACATGGGTATATGACGTATCTGACGTCCAGCACAGAGTTGCTTATGAAGTAGTGCTAATAGATGGAAGAGGCTGAGACTAAGGTAAACCTGACAACCTCCACTACCCAGTCTCTTTATAACTAAAGCTCATTCTGCGCCTAAAAATAAGTTGAATGTAATCCCACGTGAGATTTAAAGGTTTAAAATATTTAAAAAATACAGTATACATTTATTTATTACAGGATATATATTTTTGTCTTTTTTGGTCTAAAAGAACACCCTCTTAAAAAAGGTTCTATACAAAATATTTTAAACATCACTATAGCAGCAATGTAAAGTGTAGAAATTGTGTCCTGAGCAGAGAATAACATCACACTCCCTTGTGTGTGTTGCAATCCAAGCTCCTCTGTTCTTTGTTTTCATAGCGAGTATGGCTGCATGTGTGTGCTCCACTGAGGATTTGTGTTGGTCTGAGATGCTGTGGCTTAGCGAGACATCTAGTGGCTGAAAATGTCATACAGAGCCACTTTAAAGCTCTAAGTGAGGACAGAACACTAATTTATTTGCACCTAAATAGTAAATAGTCCCAATTCTAAGGATTGTGTGATTCTATTGACTCACGTGGAGCTCCGGGGACTTGAGGCTGAGGTCGGCGAAGGCATCCCCCAGCTGCTTCTGCGTCTGCATCATCTGGGACAGCTGGCTGGCCAGCGTCTGAGCCAGCTTGACCACATGCTCGTATTTCCTCTTGTTGTCACGGAGCACTTCGATCTGAGCCTCCAGCTCCAGGTCCACGGTCTTTGAGCCCCGGCCCAACTTCTCTGACAGGATCTGTCGAGTGCACTGTGGAGGGAGGGTTAGAAGAGAGCTTACTGACCAAAGCAACAGAGGCACAGAGGGAGAGGCACAACAAACACACACACGGAAAACAAGAGAGATTGGATACAAACACAGGTATCCAACTGGATATAAAGACAGTCTAATGCAGAAGAAACATAAAGAAGGGTGCGGAGTACTTTGTATGTGTTGATGCTCCACTTCCTCACTAGGTCAAGCTTTTCCATGGCAGGGTTTTTCATGTCATCGGAGAGAACCACCGCGCCACTTATTGCCTGTCCCGTCATGGCGTCTGAAAATAGAAAAGCCGTTCACTTCATCCACCACACTATGAGCTCAGCTGGTGGTGATTTGTAATGTACAGCACAATGCATTTGTTGTTGTTTGAGATATCAAAGAAACTTTACCTGAGCATGGACACCATTGTTATTGAAATAAGATTATAGATAATTGATTAAGGTGTTAACATTCATGATGGAATATATATTTATAAATATATTTTATAAAGATAAGATATTTTGCCCTAAAATACAAATCAGACAAAGAATGATTGACAGTTAATAGTACAGAAAGATATGTTCGTAGTGTTTATTGACAAAAGTCAGTGCAGAAACATGCAATAGATGCCAGGTTCTGTGAGGATACAAGCAGGAATATTCACTATCACTTAATTTCCCCCTTTAACCAAAGAAACCACATAGTGCAGGAAAGAGTTTGTGGAATATCTAAACAGGAGTGAGACCTAGGAATGAGCTCATCAGTTAAAGCAAAGCAAGAGGACTATCCCAACCAGCCCAGTGTTGTGGGAATATAGAGTGCGTGGAGGGCAAGACAACAACATATCCTAAAAAGTTGGGGAAGGACAACGGCAGCAGAAATATTAGCCTCGACAGACGCAACATTGCCTGTAGGGATACGAGGGGAGGCAGCAAGAGAAGAAGCTGAGGAGATCAGTGATGGGTTAAACGTGTGCACAAAACAACAGTTAAGGCCGCATCATGTTGTTGTCTAAAGGCCGTCACCGTGGATACCTTTCGCAGCCTGACTATCGCTGAAAGAGCGTGCCAGGCGGCTTGCCACAGCTGAGCTGGGAGCCACAGGTGCCACGGGAGACGTGGGCTGGCTTGCTGATCCTGGGAGATATTCAGAAGGACGATTCAATAGTATGTCAGTCTTTACATATTGCCTATATGCCGCGGGGGGAGGGGGTGGGGGTGGGGGGGGGGTGCCAGTATCTGCTCTGGCCATCACCTTGAACAGGCGCTTTCCATTAAGTTGGACCGTGGTCTCAAATACAAAACTATTAATGGGCTCATCATGATCCCCAAAACTAATCTAAAGCCATCGCATTGATCTGGAATTAGTATTATATGATAATGGCAAACAGCCACTGGCAGTTACAACCTCTAGGGGAAGTGGCATTTGCATTTTTTAACAAAGACTGGGGTACAAAATGGACATCAGAGGTAATTCAGTTCCTCTCAACAGCCACGTTTACAAATTCTAATTTCAGCCTCAGAAAACTGCAAGAGAGAGAGAAAGGCCCGCTGCTGACGGCTAACACATTTATGAGGAACTGTACATAAAGATTGGCTAATAATAAATGAAGAGAGCAGAATTGTGGGAAAAATGTTTGAGTGTGGAATAAATTAATGAAATGTGAATACCTGAATTGCCATTACCTTTGTATGGTCCTGATTCTATGATCCCTTCTGTGGTTGAAGCAAAGTTGCTGGTGGTGATACAAGATTGAGAAAGACTAACAGCACCTTGAGGACCAGGGAAGGAGTCCTATTAAAAATTGAAATAGAAATGAGATGACTTAGTGAAATATAGTACATAAAAATAAAAAATAAAAAGAGTACAGTAGTAGTGGTTATTATAATCATCTGATGTTTCTACAAACACAAGCTGTAGAAATTTCACATCAAGTGCATCTCTAAGATGTATTACAATGAGCAGGTAAGGCACAACCTTCCTAGGCATGAACCCACAACCTTACGGCTGGTTATTATTGTAACCTGTATTTTCCTTGAAAGTCTAAATTAAATAAAAATCTATTTTACATGGGAAGCTGTGTACACACACACACCTTATGGTTATGGAAAATGACAAATGAAAAGGATGCAAGCACTCTGCAGACAGTATGCAAGGAGACATTTGAACCACTGCCATCAGTATGTGCCACCCTACAGTATCGATATCCAAATGCTATGTACGGAAATTCACATCTCACAATTCCAAAAGGATACACTTTACATACTGTACACATCCATATGCAGTACTGTATATCAGTAATTGTAATCATAGTATGCAAATCTTCCCCTATATACCTTTTATTTGAGGACAGATTATATGTTGATTTATGGGTCTGGATCATCAGCCTGAGCACTAATTTTCCTGTAACCACCCCACACAATCTAGAAAGCAATTATAAGGATATGCCATCGCATGTCTCGTTCTGACATGCAGTTTGTGGTGGCATGTATATCCCAGACTGAACAACACGTGTTTCTGCAAGAACCACGTTTCATAACAAGAACTTTCCTGCCGTTTGGCAATGCTGCTGTTGAAAGATGCATGTGTGCAAACACGTAAATTAGTAACTCTATACATGCAATAGAAATTCTTGCACAAACAAATATACATCAATAAAGTCTATATTAGCTGTTAGCAGAGAGAGAGCAAGACAGAGTGAGAAAGTGAGAGAGAGAGAGAGAGAGAGAGAATGACAGAACAAGAGAACAAAAATAATACCTTACCCTCTTAAACACTTCCTCGGCGCTTTGATCCAGCTCTCCATTGCTAGTGACTGGGATCTCAGCAGCTGAGCTTGTATGGAACCCCTCAGCCATAACGCTCTCCTGCAATAAGTGGAGGTAATGTGTAATGTGTAAGTGATGTCTAATGCTTTTCACGCCCTTACCAAAAACAAACAAAAACTCCACTGCTGTTAAATTAAGGAAAGACTGTAGGCTACTTCACCGAATATGGTAGCTATGGGCTGCCATCTTGTGGACATTACACATATACCATGTAGACCAAGTAAAAGCTGCACGTTTGAAGATAGAAAGACATGGAGGTTAAAAAGAAACCTGTTTTTGGTCAAGTATTTGTGGGTATTTACAACATGCCAAATAAAGCCAGAATGACATGTGACAAATGTAATCT
Source organism: Aphredoderus sayanus (assembly GCA_027564795.1). NCBI lineage: Eukaryota > Metazoa > Chordata > Actinopteri > Percopsiformes > Aphredoderidae > Aphredoderus > Aphredoderus sayanus. The sequence continues at coordinate 12,940 of JAODUG010053175.1, forward strand.
GAAGACTGTACAGTGTCAGAGATGTGACAACTAAACACTGCTTGCATTTCATATACAAGTCTAATTACTTAACTGTGGCACAAATATGTAACGTGCTGTAAATAATGTTTATAGTCACAGCAAGTAAAGCACAGCTGCAGTTAAACCGTGTACTTCAATTTGACAGACGAGTAATGGTAGACTATGGAACTGGCACAAGAATGTATTCAATACAAATTTCCAGATAAAGTAACAGTCATGGCAGGCCTATTACTGTGCCTTCATTTGATTTCTGCAGGCAGAATCATGGAATGGTCTAGCGAGCCCAAATGAATATGGTGACTGTTACCAAGAAATTCCAATAAGATTCGTTTAACATGGGATAATCCATGTTAGTTTTTGCTGGTACATGCTTGACAAACGTTTGCTTAGTTGCAAGGAGTCAAAATAATTCTTCATCTTTTTACATTAGCCATATTGTGATGTGTACAAAGCCAGCCCTTGGTGTCATTTAACACAACATGAATGTTTAAAGGCCACATGACACCCTCATGCAGGCAGGAAGCAGACATTCACATGGAACTTGTCTAACCATCTTACAGGAAAGAAAAAAATTCATTCAGACCCCTAGCTGACATGCCTCTCTGAGCAATTTAAAGCTCTGGAAGCTCTTATGGCAATGCATAAATTTAGCACAAGCATGTGATTTAGTGCAGGGACCAGGATTGAGAACCTCTGCAACCCCTGCATGCTAATAAATAAGGAATGCTAATAAATCAAACACTTTATGGTACAACACATAATGTGTCTAGGAGTGTGGCCCCTAGGCTGGTAGAATACAGTAAAAACAAACCTGCTAAAGAGGAAAGAAATATTATTTGCTTCTCAAACAATGAGAAGAATGTGAAGCAGCTAAGCAGCATACTGATCATAGAGCAATTGTCAAAGGCAAATTCAACTAGCAGATTTCAGACTGCATTAAAGGCACTAAAATGGAACCTTCCATTATTTCCATATTAATACACGTCACCAGATAGCTGAAGTAGAGTTATCTGCAGGTTGTACTCTGGGCAATGCTAAAAGCTCCATTTAAAAGTTATGCAATAAACATTTTACTGCACTATATCAGAGATCAAATCAAATAAACACATAGACACAGACAAATCTGAAGGTACAAATGCCACAACGTAATTATAAGGAAATAAATGAATTACTGGCAGTAGTAATCATGACATCTTAAAAACAGACAGGACATGTATTGCAAAATAGAGAATGCAATCTTACACTGCCTCCAATCACTAAAGAGACAGAATATTTAACATAACGGGGAATATTTGCATTGCTGCTTTAAACTATTCTTCAACAACACATTGCAGTCACCATCATGATTGTAGCACAATGCTTAGCAAATAAGCACCAGACAAAAGCAAAAGACCTAAAGTAAAGCACCACCAACAAATTATAACAGCACACACCAGTCTAAGAGCAACTTGACTATACACAAGAAAAACCGCCACCACATTTAGCAAGCCAAAAATTAAGAAGCATCATCAAAATGTGACAGGAGCTCCACAGAAGACCAAAATGAAGTTTCACCTTTGCCTGAGAACTTCCATTTTCCTCTGGTGTTTCAGCTGTTTTAGCAAGGTGACTGTTCTTGTGTGTCCCATCCTCTACACTGCTAGTCACATGTGCAGCAGCACCACTATGTTCTTGAACATCCTCATCATCGCTGTTTGTCAACTCTATTTCACTTTGAATTTCCTCTTCCCCTTTTTGAATACCATCTTCTGGTTTTTCTACATCATTTTCTACACTCTCAACGTCAATATCATACAGCTCGTCATCTTTGACAGCTTCAATCCTACCACTGTAAAATGCACTACCATCTTTAATATCCTCACTCAAAGACCCATCTGCTTTCTGAGAATCTTTAAAATCCATTTGCTGGTCCTTGGCAGAGGTCCTCCCCAATTCAGCCTCACTAACTTCAGACATACCTGAAAACAGACACATCGGAGGTATGAACAGGTTCTATCATGTTCAAGTTGTCGTTGTCAAACATAAAAATGAACATGTTTCTTGATCATCAAAAAACTGTTATGGAAATGAGGTGGGTATTGGTGCACATGTGAATAAGAGTATAGACCTGGCATCTTATGTACTACAGTAGTGAAAAAGCAAGTTGATCTAATGTTTAAAAACTGAAAATTGTATTAGATATATTAACTACAATGTTTCAGTCGTCTGGCTTGTGAGCCATTTCATGATAAAAAACATATAGTCTCGCACATCCCTTTCTCTCAATCACACTCATTTATATCCATACATATAATTAAGGTGATTGCACTTATAATATATATATATATATATATATATATATATATATATATATATATATATATATGACT
>JAODUG010053186.1:0-15329 GCA_027564795.1 Aphredoderus sayanus
TCACTAGCTCTTTGTGGCAGATAGAAGGCGCTAAACCTAATTCTACATCTTACACAGACATATGATGTGCACTGCTGTTTTAAAGATAACAGGAGGGTTAAAAGGCACAAAAAAACAACACAATGACAAATAATTAATAAATAAATAAATAAATACAGCATTGCCAATTAAAAAACTCACAAAATCATACACAATCAGATGGCGCCGTCAGGTGGCCAAATACTTTTTTAGGGCATCACGAGGGTTAAGTGTGAGTTTATTTTGTGATTTTGTGTTCTGCGATAACTGTGTTAACTATAACTTACACTTAAGGCGTTTTAATTTTCATCTGAGCATCAGATCTTTGTTGTGCTCTCCAGAAGTTGTAATTCAATGCAAGGCATGAACAATGCACATGACGATTTGCACAGACCCAAGTCGATGTGAATGCTACGCTGCGTGCTAAACCTTAAAGTCTCTATAATCCATCACCGTATGTTAGTATGGCTTTAGTTGTTTTCTGGCATCATTTATTTCTTAAAAAATGTTTTTGTATTAACTGAAAGTGTTATTTGTAATTCTGTCAATCACTATATATTTTGCTTTGGAAGATTGGAAAGTCTAAACGATACACTCTTCCACTGGTGTCTGTAGTTACCCTTTCAGTTGAAACCAGCATACAAAGACAGTTCTCTTGGACAGTGTTACCCTGCAAGCTGTCTATACAGTGTGTGCAGTGTGCATTTCCACATGTATTGCTATTTATCCATATGAAATATTCACCTAAAATGTAATTAATGGATAATGCGTTAAAGCATAGTTGTACATGTGCTAGTGTGGTTGACAGTAGATATAAATAGAAAGGTAATTTTCTGTAAATGAATATAGTTTATTTGCCCACCCGTGTTCTCAGACCAATTAACATACAGTATAAACCTACTGTTTATGTCATAGTAATAAACACAGTTAATGCAATAGAAATCCTTCAGTATGCAGAAATATATTGCCCAGATTACTTTCTACGTATCTTATTGACACACTAACATCCATATCGATATTGTTCTTGTTCAGCATGTAGCCCTAGTTGACACATTGCTAATACAAATATATAGCAATAGTATTGGTAATTAAATTGTGACATATTTCCTAATGCCATGACATAGCTGAACACATAGGAGAAGATGGCATGGAAGATGTGAAATAATGGCATGTGACATACGACATACTAGCACCATATTAGTATAACAACATATTGCACATGATTAAACAGGGAAAATGTTTATTTTAAATGATCAGCAAGCACGCTAGTTGTACTGACGGTTGTGTTGTGTGTGTGTGTGTGTGTGTAGTCCAAAACACGCAAGATGGGGTCCCAAAGGTCCCCCTAGCTAGCTGACTACGGCACGAGATATGTCCAGTAGCCTACAGCTCAATGCCCCTCGGCACACAGTGCTTTGGTGGTGAGGCTGCCAATGGACAACGGGATAGATTTAATGTCTAGATTAAATTTAATGTTTTAGGTTTCCTTTGGTCATTCGACATCGTTCAACTTTGATTTGAATGCTTATGTTTTGATGAAAAATATACTACTCTTGTGTCTTCCAAAAAAAAAAAAAGTGTCCATTTCTGTCCAGACTGAGTTTAGAGCACCTTAGGATATACTGTTGATCCGCTCTTTGAGGGGCTCTTGCAATGTTCTGTCTTAACAATGCAGCAGTGATGGAACATATTTTAACCTTATTGGGTCATGGCCACATTAAGGCAGAGACTCACATTATATATGAAGTGTACATTTGTTTTAATGTTATATATCACAATCAGTTAGTGAAGCCAGTGCCAGAAGTAAGGTTTGTAATTGTATTATATTTACTGTACCATGTTGAAGATTAAAAAAAAATATTAAAATCTTTGCCTACAAATCTGAGTATTTTTTCTTAATTATTTTTGTTTGTATGTCATCATAAAAGGATATGTCCATGTAGTGGATTCAAACTTAAAATGTAGAAGAAAAAATGTCTAATAAAATAATAGGGTGTTGAGAATTATGATGCTGTTGTACTTTATTACGTAATTAACTGGCTGAAATATTAAGACATCTGGGGGATGTATTGCTGCGTTGGCACAGCTATCTACGTAACTCACGTCACGTGATATGTGATATGAGCATATGAGCATCTCACGTACGTGAGTACCGTACAGAGGTCAGACACATCTAATCTCCAGATAACCCACATGTTTATATAGAAATACGTTGCTACTATTGAGCCAGAGTCTGAATTCCAGCGTTGTTCCCGTGCTTTTCCTCAGCGTGTCGCCATCAGCCCCCTCTACCACCGGAAACCCGCTGAATAGCAAGCGACCTCGACTAAAGGACACAGTGGATGAAATCACGTGTTTAGCGAAAGTAGACGACCATGACGTTCGGCGGCCTTCGACTGATTTTGCATCATCACGTGGTTTCATCGACATTGTCCCTTAGGACACTCCCAAAGCAAAGTTGGCTTTTCTGCTCTGTGTTGCCTGGGGCCAGTTATTTTCAACAGGAGGGTGGTGGTGGACCCAGTCCGATCGTCATGGCCGCTTGACTCTGGCAGAGTTTTAACGAGTGTACTTCGCGTTCAGTTGTTATCCGTCAACTGAGAGCTCATTTTCAACAACATTTCCGGATAAACTTTAATCTTTTGTGTAGCTTTTATGTTCACAAATTAGAATGCAACCCCCGCCGAGAAAGGTGAGTTGTCCCGTCCCGTTGTGGAATAGTCTGCTATTTGTCTGCAAAATGTCTCGACGAAATGGTGCATATTTAAGTGTTGGACGTCTGCCCGTTTGTTGAGGCGTTTAAATATTTATTATTTTCTTTGCTTGGCCATTGTGTGTTATGTAAGTTTTGTGAGCAAATGTTTTTTCTTACACGCATGTGATTGGTAGCCTATAACTGAAGGAAGGAACATTTGTTAAGCAATTCCAGTGCGTATTTATTTTTAAGAGTATAACATATTGCCACAACATTCCTGCTGGACATAAATACTGGGCAATATAACAATGTATTGTAGCATACAGTATCTGTTTTTGGTGAAAAGTTATCAAAAGCGTCATGCACTTTAATGCGGTTCAAAAATGTTTATGTGGGATCAAATTTCATAAACATGGCAAACATTACAGAAACTGACCGTTTCAATCCCAGTCAGTTTGTGAAAGAATTTGCTGTTTTCAAAATGTTCTCTGGATAGCTTTATACGGAGAAAATAGTTTTATGTAAACAATTGGTCTAGATATAATGTTATAGCCTAAATACGTACATTGATTGCATTTGATGTTTATCTTTCAAAGAGGACATTACGATTTCAAAAGCCGTTCCCAGAGATGCATTTTTTACCATAATAAGTAGTCTAACTTTCAAGTTAGACTATTAAAATGTAACGTAGCCTAAAAACATTAATTGTTAACTAAGTGAATAGTGACATTTAAGTTGTTTAGTTGTCTTATCTATGTAGATAATGGGAAGGAAATGAAACAGATGGTTAATGCCTGGGACAGTGGTGATGTGGAATGTGAATTCTAGGTAGAAGGCAAGAATTACATTGAAGTAATGCTGAATGTGTTAATTAGCTTGTGTCAAGAACTGTCATCACCTTATATCAAATGGTCCACCAGCCAATAGGTATATCCAGGCCCAGAGCAATAATAGAGGAAAAATATCTACAGGAAGGAGGGACAGACTCCTTGATTCAAATGGGTCCTGACAGCTGACCATACTAGAGGTCAATTTAGCAAACTGAGGAACTGGGCTGAATAATACAAATATAGGATACAATTGGTAATTTGGACACTTTTCATAAAAGCAGGTATAGGTTACACATTGTGTTCCTTTGCTGGGAGTCCAACACCCAGACCACTAGACTATAATGCCTTCTGTAATGTTGAAATATTGCAGAAGTATTTCCTGAGCCAATCAATCATTACTACAGCAATTGAACAGAGAAAGTTATAAATATCTTGTGCCACATTTGAATGCCACTGGATATATGTGATAGCCTATATGCTATTGTCATTCAAATTAATCCTTTTGTATGGCAGCAGTGTATCCATCTTTGCATATATTTGAATTTATTTAGCTTTCATTATAAGACAGGACACTGTCTTAAGGCAAGCTTGTCCTGGAATGTCTCTAGTGAACATGAGAATATATTCTGATAAATGCAGCAGCTTTCCCAAACATCACCAGACTTGATGCAATGGAAAATCTGTGGGATGGGATGGGGACTACACAGTCCACTCAACCAAACATTGGGGGGAAGTTGAAGGTGACGGGCCATGGATGTGGAATTCGTGGATCTCACCCTGAATACTTTCATTGCATTGCATTCATGCAGATTGGTTAAGGCTGTTCTCGGAGCTAAAAAGTTGTTCAACAGAAAATACTCCAGATGCTTTTTACATTCACTAAAGGAAGTAATCACCCACTGGCTTTTGCTTTAATAGAATGCATACTTTTTTTAATATCATGTAACATATTAATGTAAGAAATGTAACGTCCATTTTGTTGGTGTAATCTACAGTATACAGTTAATGCATTGGTGCTCAACTGTATTGTAGCATTAAAACACAATCACTGGACATTCACTGCAATGTCCCAGTTGACCATTTTTACGTGGGCCACTAGCCTTTATCCTGCCAGTCCAAGCACAATTAGGAGTCTTGGGATTTTGCTCACCATGTCCACAGAGACATAACATTTATCTGAAGAACATCACCTGCTCACGAATGAGGAGAATCTATTCATTAATACAAAATATGCATGTAATATTTTTTCAAAGTGAGTACTTTGACAAGTTTACATATTTCTGACACCTTTTTTGTTATTTGTAAAAAAAAAAAATACGAATGCAAACTTTAATCCTTTCTGATATCAGGTGCGAGTGACTCAGGAGCTGAAACATACTCATGCTGAGCAGTTGAGCAGGTTACACATCAAACACCAGACAGAATGTGACCTTCTGGAGGATCTAAGGTGGGACACTAAGTAAAGCTTATGTTGAAGAAGTTCTCCTGATCTAGAGACAAACTAGATGCATTCTTGACATGCTGTTAACGTGATAGACATTTAGTTAAATACTCCACTCTGTATGGGTCCTCACGCTGGCCCTTTGTAGAGGGGTATCCAGTTTAGCATTTCATCCATTTCAGGTCAGAGTACAGTACCAGAGTTGAGGGTCTGACAAAAGTGGAAATTCCTCTTTAATGAACAGAAAGTCCATTGGGATCAATTGCATCTCAAAAAATGTACATACTTTGCTGGTCTCAGCATTTCCTGGTTCACACAGGATTCCAGTTTTATCTTGCATCAGTGGAAACAAAAATGAATTGCAGCCGTATTGCATATTTCATTCAACATCAATGTGTGGATTGATTTTTGAGGGAAATTGTGTACAGTTTGTGCAATATCACTTTAAGACAAACAGACCCTAGTGTTGTGTTTCTCAGGCACCTAAAGGCTTAAAAACCAAAAGCTTGGGGTTTTAGTGCTTTTAAACCCCCCCCCCCCCCCCCCTCCCCCTTTCCCCCCAAAAAACAGCTGGAGGTGAGTGACACGGGCGCTGCCAGCTGTAGCTCAATGAAAGAGACAACAGAGAAAGCAGCAGTGTGGTGGATTAGCACAATAATACTAACTGTGCTTAGCAGACGTATACCCCAGGTCAATAACCTCTTTCTGTACACTTCTGTAGATCCTTGACATTTAAGTCAAAGATCCTTTTTAAATAAACATCTTTCAGAATCCCCAGGAAGTGTTGGACTAAGCCTTGGGCAGAGGGGAGAGTGATGGCAAAAAAAAAAAAAAAAAGAATGTTTAGGAAGAATTTTGGATATTTTATGTGCTGGCAGAAAAATGCAGTCGTAGATGAGACACAGGGTTCGTTGATGGGCTTTTAGTTTTACCACTGGCTGGATCTAACAGGGAACAAGCTGTATGTTATAAAGCCCTCTGCCCCCCCCTCCCTCCCACACACACACATGCCTGTAAATAGTCCAAATGCACCAACAGTACAGTGACCTGGAGACAGTGCTTCAGTTAAACAGATGTAGCCTAATAATACATACCAGCGGCAGCACATCTGATGATGTTTAGCATTTTTACAAACTTATAAGTGCTATTTGGGTTCTTCTATCATTTGAGTTATTTGCCAGACAGACTAGTGTTATTACTTAGTTATTTTAACCCCCCCATCATGTTTTCACTCATTTTCTTGTCTTTAGGACATTCAGCCAAAAGAAAGCAGCGGTCGAAAGAGACTATGCCCAGGTGAGTAACCTCTTTTCTTTATTCTTGCCATGTTATTTGTGTTGCCATAAATGTAATGTTTGTCATGATATTGCTCCCTATAGACACTGTGTTGACTTTTTGGGGCGTGAGGTTACCATCTTTGTGTGTGTGTGTGTTTGTGTGAGTTTCTTTCTTTTCTTTTTTTCTTTTTTTTCTGTCCGTCCATCCAACAAAGACACAAATGTTAACATGCAACACGGGGGATAAAAGCACTACAACACAGACTAGCTCCATTAACCAAGGCTCTGGCTCATTTCCTCATTGCTATGTTGTTTTGGCCACAGCTTCCTGGGGATGTCCATTGACCCCCCCCACCCCCCTGCTCTGTCCTGGCTTTACAGGCCTGTGTGGAATGTCCCCCACCACTGCTAAGAGAGGTGGAATGCCACTAGAGTAACGTGGCTAGTAACCTCATGCGTCTGTTTGCACATGTGCAGCTGTAACGGCAGTTTGAGATGGCTCATAAATAATAATACACATATGGTAGGGGTGGGCAATGTGACCATATGTGTATAGTCACCTATAGTCAACCTTGTAGCCGGATATTTTCACAGGAATAATGTATGATGGTGATCATAGATTCAAATGCATGCCGTACATTTTAATATGTGGAGTATCAATTCCTTTATTGACAAGCCAAAATTATTTCTGCTTTTAAGATGTTACGGGACCTGTTGAATATTTATTGTAGAATATTGCCGTACTATAATGTAGTGTTAAAAGAGCAGCTGTAAGTATTCCACATTACTGTGATGCACACCCTCTCTGTAATTAAGTATTACATTTTGAGCATTTGTTTACCCATTTGTTTATCCAGTGCTTTTAAGGCATCAAACTGAAATATGAAATTCCTTATTGGAAATAGTAAACATGATTAAGTTAACTTTGACATGACAATATATTTTTGCAGATAATTATTAATGCCCAACCTTATATAAATATAAAGTTAGGTTTTCACACAGTATTTAGAGATCCATTCCATGTGTAATGTGTAGCGTGACCGGGTGTGTCTACAAACTAACATTTACATACAAACTAACATTTGTATACATTATATAAGCAGGGTCACTCCAGAGGCACAATTACATTTAATTTAGTGCCACTTCCCTTCAAATGTTAGGTTAGATTAGGTTGACTTTTTTATCACAAACTTTATTAAAAGGTTTTATAATGATGTATAATGATTTCTATTATAGACTCGCTGCTTTGGTATAGAGAAGCTTGGTATTCTATTTAAACTTTTAAACTTAAACTGACTGGGGTTGGTATAGAATGCAATTCAATGGGTCACATGTCAGCATACTGTTAAATGTATAAATGCCATAGCTACCTGTCAGGTTACAAATAATGGGGAAGCAACATTTTAAGGATCTACAGATAAAGAGTTTCCTCCCAAAAAAAAAAGGAAGTTCTTAAACATCACTGTGATTAACTGTACTGAGACTTTCGGGGCAAAGATGGAGCTGTGCCACTGCTAACCCTATAAGTAATCCTCATAACATTCATGACTAGCTCTATGTAGACCAATATAGCTCATACTGTACCTATATGATGTATTCATTTAGGCTATATCCAAGTATCTAAAACATCCCTTAGTCCACCTTATTTTTTTAATAAGGTATGTGTATAAAAAAAAAACCTTTGTTATGGTTCTTTTTCACTACATGAAATAGGACTGAACCAGACAAGGGTGGTAAGTGTTGAGCCAGCATTTTATACTGCTCAGGATGTTATGCTGCGCTGAGCAACAACATCGAGGAAGCATCAGGTCTAGAAAAGTGGATAAGATAACGTGTATTAATTGAGGGGAATTTCACACCAGCAAGGGAAAAAAGTGCAAACTTTGAGGTACAAATATTATGCAGTACAATGATATGCTCACGATATAACATGGTATTAATTATTATTGCCTGTTAAATATTAACACCAAGTATGTACATATCGTGTAGTGACAAATTCCACTTTAGTAGAAGTATGACCAATATAAATGGGACTTGTGATGGGGAAGTCTGGAATTACCCTTGTTGGAGCCCGCCAATACAAGGTATTGGAAGCACCACTGATCCAGATTACGGTCACATGTAACTTAAAGTCACTATAGTGTAATATAGCCATACGTTAATGAGTTTTGTGTAGCCGGTCATTCCCATCATAGGACAGTACTATTATTATTTAGTGCTTTCCTTTAGTACTTGGTTATCTGCTTATTGGACAGGATGAGCCAGTGTGAATGGGACTCTGTGTGCAGGCCTTGGGGCCTTTATGTGATCAATTAGACACCCGCCTGAGATGAATCAGTGTGGGCCAGCGTGTCTCTGAAAGCCCCTCGCCCCCCTCGGCCGGCCCCCTCTGCCGTCGTTCACACCTGCGCAGCTATTGGCCATTGATATTCAGGTCACACAAGGTGATAAAATGCCTCCCTCTGTGTGGGTCTTCCTCCGCTGTCTTCCTCCACCTCCTCCCCTGACCCTGCCATTCAGGCGGCTGGTGTTCCTCGTCCACAGTGAAAGGGATTGTGGTGGGTTTGGATCTTTGGCACCGGACTGCATGAGATCAGGGAGTTCAAAGCCGTGGTGCAGTGTGTGTGTCAGGGACAGGATGACCCTGATGGATGGATTTGCATCCAGAATAGACTTCTTTTTTTTTTTTACTCGGTTCCTGGAATCACTGTGTGTTTCTTTATTACCTTTTAGCTTTTTAAATGAAGAAACTAAATCAAACACAAAGAATTAAGCATTTTTATTAAGATTAAGGTTATAGTCATACACATATTTCCATTGTAAATTTGTCTGTGTCGGATACATTGTGAACTTAATTGTCATCTTGCACTAATGCAACTTAACCATATACAAATTAGAGGTTGTAAATGTATTTCCTTCCCTTCTAAAAAGGCATGAAGCTGATTTGTAGAAATCCACTACAGCTACATTTAAGGAAAGGGTTTTTGAATCAAATAAATAGCTTACTAGACTGGATATTGTAGAAATAAATCTAATTTATTTTGTAGGATCTCAGCTTGGTGTGTCTGTTTTTGTAACTCAACGGTCTGTAGCTGATCAGCTCTTAGCGTTAAACGTTTTCCATGTGACTTGGGGGTTATAGGCCAAGGTCATGGGGTTAGGATCCTTACAAGTTGGCCTTATTTGAAGATGAGCAACAGGAAATGGACCTGGTCTCAGAGGTGAAAGTTCATCCCTTCGTTTTCTCCTGTGTCCCCCCCCCCAGGCCCTCCAGAAGTTGGCAAATCAGTATCTAAAGAAAGAATGGCCAGACGTCCCTTCCGATGACGATGCAGAACACAGGCAAGTTTCGTTTACCACAATAAAGGTTATTTTGCTTTTCCATTGCAGAGGTTACCGTGGTAACACGCGCACAATAATGGAAACGAATGGGTGTGAGCACGTGTGCTTCTTCCAATCACTTGCTTTCCAATTGTATCCAAACACAATGGAAAGTATCCTTTTCCAAGATTGGAGTAAAGATAGTACGTATGCGTACAATACATTGGGGAATGCCTTGCTCAAAGGACATTTGTATATAATACTAACTATGAGAGCCTAGCTTCCAGCTGTTTGCTTAAATACAATAGGTCATTGAATGAAGCAAATCTGTTAACATGCGGTGTGTTTTTGGGATGTGTTGCGGCAGGAACATGTACTGTGTGTGGAGGGCCTACTTGGAAGGCACAGTGCAGTTGACCCAGTCTAGGATTGGTGCTTGTGACACCTACAAGGTCCAGGTGGCCGAACCTGCCAGGATGGCCAGGCTGCAGAAAGACCAGCAACTGAGAAAGGTGTGTTGCTTAGCTTCGTTTTGCGTAGCTTATTTTATCTTAACGTAGCCTTTTACGTTACCGTAGCCCATTTTTGACGTCCTAGCAGTTAGCCTGTTTCCTTATATTCTAGCGGTTAGCCTGTTTCCTGGTTTTAAGTTATTGAGCTGCTCTAGCCTGCTGGGGAAATGTGACCAGGGCTGCTCTCTGGTTACCGGTGACCACGTTCCACTGTCCCCAGCCAACAATACTACGTCTGTTCACTCTTTTACCTGTTGGAGAATGCCTTTACAGCGCCAATAGGCCACATAACAAGGACAGGATCATGTTCACTAGAAATGGTTTGGGAAGCATTTTTACTGTGTATGCATTTATTTTATTTATTTATTTTTAAATACACGACAAAAAAATCAACTTCCCCGAATACCAATCTTTCTCTCTACCCTACTGTAGTGTATCGATCTGCTGACAGTGGTCCAAGCCGAGCTGCAGGAATCGGTGAAGGAACTGGCCAAGAGCAGGAAGAAATACCAAGAGACTGAGACCATGGCCCAGGCTGTCCGAGAGAAGGCAGAGTTGGACGCAAAGTATGTGCCACTTTCTCCATTGTTGGGCTGGCAGCTTACGGGCTGGTGTTTTACTGACTGTTATAGAAAATCATTCAGTTAAAACAATCACCTGCCAATACTTTTTTGAAAGCGCCTTCCCTTTTCTAAAAAGTTGCAATGGACGGCTTCTGTGTAACAAACCATGTGGTGTGTCAGGTTATTTACTCCACACGTTCCATGCCCAGGTCAAAGCTGAGCCTCTTCCAGTCTAGATCCAGTCTGCAGAGGGCCAGTGTAAAGGTAAGAGTCCCCCCCATCTCAACCCGCCCCAATAGATGTATGTAATATTCCAATAGGAAAAAGTGGTTGTGACTTTATAGTGCGTCAAAGTGTACGTTTTGCCAACACAGCTAAAAGCGAAGAGGAGCGAGTGCAACTCCAAAGCCACCCATGCCAGGAACGAGTACCTGCTCACTCTAGCTGCCGCTAACGCGCACCAGCGGCGCTACTATGACACGGACCTCGTGGACTGCATCAAGGTGAGGTGATGCCCTAATAGGGTGGATAGCAGGGTGGGACAGCCATGGCTAGATGTCATGGACTGGACTATTAGATGTCATGGACTGGTTTATATAGTGTTTCTCTAACTTACCAGCCGCTCAGAGTGATTGCATCACATTCACCCATTCACACACACATACACCAATGGTGGGGTCAACCATGCAAGCGCCATCCCACCACCGGGAGCAGTTAGGGTTTAGGTGTCTTGCTCATGGACACCTCGACACTCCAGCCTGGAGGCAATGGTATTAGAACCAGTGACCACTTTACTACCCACTGTGCTACTGCCGCCCAGGTTGATTCTTGCTGTGTGTGTGGTGGGGATATGTGAGTAACGTTATCTCCATGGGGCGGTTTCTCCAGGTCTTGGATGGGAAGATCTACGAGCAGGTGAAAGACTACCTAGTGTCTCTGTGTCAGACTGAGCTGGAGGCGTACCAAGCAGTCCACAACACTTTCAACAAACTCCTGGACAGCTCCAACAGGGTATGGCTCCAACTTTACACTGTAGACAGGTTTCTCCAACTCCAAACTAAAATAAAAACATGCAAAAAAATGTTTTGTTAGCATTGTTTACTCTATTTTCTATAAGTCACTATTCCTTATTCTTTTTGTACATTCTTCTGTATTAGTATTTAAAATTTGACTATCATGTTAGATGTGCTGTATTTTAATAGCTTCAATGACGACAGCAATGATGGCAACACTCATTTGTTTACAGCCTATCAGAACAAATATAATCATAAAACAGCACCCACCTTTTTGTTTTTCATTGATTGTGACTCACTGTAATGTTGCTTGGTTATGTCGATGGTCGGTTTACAACCCTTGTATTACAGTTAGTTTATAATCCTCTGGAAGTGAAGAATTAACACGACGGGATATTAGGAATGCTCCTCCAAAGTTCTCATTTGACATTTTATGAGTAGTGGTTCACAAAAGGGAACCAGAAAAAATATTCACCTGTAATATGCATCTTCTAAATATTTGAGGAAATGTATAGAGATTTGAGGAAACAATCAAAATGTATATTTCATTTTCAAATGAAAAGTTGTATCTGAAATTTCAAATTGGCTCTTTTTTCTGAAGTTTTATGGCGAATTAAATTAGTATTGAAAACACTTGCATGCCCTGGCAGGTTCTCATTAGCGTAAACAGTTTAAGTTACCTTGGATGGAGCTCGGAGGCAGCTCCTTGGTTACCATGGCCAGCGCTCCAGAGGTCATCTTGCCTCTCTGAAACTGAAGTGGCCATTTGTTCAGAGCTGGTGGCGTGTGAACACATCTCCATGCTGCAAGCAGTGGATATGCTCTTTTTCTTTTTTCCCGCTGAAGGGCTCATATTTCAGTCCCACTGACCCATGTGGTTTCTGTTTCACAGAGCGCTGCGTCTGTGATCTGTGCATGTCAGTGTGGTCCAGCCTCCATGGCAGTGCTTCACAGCCTGTTTTCCAGAAACACAGGCCCCCAAAAACATGGCGGATCATAGCTTTTTGAATGATTGTGATTTTTAACCCTCCTTTAGGGTTAAAGGGTTAACTTTAACCCACAAGTTTGACACAAGTTCAGGGGTGTACCTTTAGCTTCCATTTACCTGTTTTTCCCATGTATTGGCCGCTGGCAAGGAAGAAACATTAACGGAACATGTCTGTGTAGGTGCTGCAGGACTTCCACCAGCAGCTGTTTGTGCAGAGGAATGTCATCCTCCAACCGGCGCCAGACTTCTGCTTCCAACCCAGTGACTCTGATGTGGTGAGTGCTGGTTGCTGCTAGCGTGCAGTGTCTAGCTAGTTGACTGCACCAATCACACCTCGCTTCTAGCTAGTTAGGTAAACAGCTTCTAGCTATTTAGCGTCAGCTTCTAGCTAGTTGGCTGCACTAATCATGCCTAGCTTCTAGCTAGTTAGCGTCAGCTTCTAGCTAGTTGGCTGCACCAATCATGCCTAGCTTCTAGCTAGTTAGCTTCAGCTTCTAGCTATTTAGCGTCAGCTTCTAGCTATTTGGCTGCACCCAATCATGCCTAGCTTCTAGCTAGTTAGCGTCAGCTTCTAGCTAGTTGGCTGCACCAATCATGCCTAGCTTCTAGCTAGTTAGCTTCAGCTTCTAGCTAGTTGGCTGGACCAATCATGCCTAGCTTCTAGCTAGTTAGTTAAACAGCTTCTAACTATTTAGCGTCAGCTTCTAGCTAGTTGGCTTCACCAATCATGCCTAGCTTCTAGCTAGTTAGCGTCAGCTTCTAGCTAGTTGGCTGCACAAATCATGCCTAGCTTCTAGCTAGTAAGTTAATCAGCTGCTAATTAGCTAGAAACATTTAGCTATAATTCAGTTTAACAGGATTCATGTGGTGCAGTGTCTCTGTACTGGATAGTAAAGTGATGGGAAGTATGCCGGCGCACACAGGAAGTACTGCAGTTTATATGGGGCAGAGGAGACGTGCAACAGTGGCAGACCCCTGCTCTCCTTCCTCGCCCCGCCAGTCCCAGCGCCCGCCCGCTTATGTCCGCTGTGCCCTCACCATTTCCCATCTGCCCCGTCTGGTCCTCTGGACACACTGGACAATTTGTTAGAGCCGCGAGCGCGGCTGCTGTTTTTGTTGGACGCCAAACAAGCAGCAGCCTGTTCCTAAAGAAAACATTAGCGGGACGGAGGGCCCCACCCCTCCCCTTGCCCGGCTCTCCAACCGGCTGTTGGAATGGGAGGGACAGGGGACAGGAGGTGGGCTGGGCTCTGGAGGCAGTGCATCTGTGAAAAGGAGGCATTGTAAGAGGGCTTCATCAGAGACTGAAAGCTTACCGTCACCCCCCCCTCCCCACTCACGCACACACACACCCCCCTCTCATACACAAATACATTGACCTATACAAACATGCCCCGCCACCCATTCGCACACACACCTTCTTGCATGACTCTGTCTCCTGTGACTTTTTTCATCATGGGGTGTGTAGACAGACCACAGAGTACATTAATAGTTATTGACCCCCCTTTAGGATGATAAAGCAAAAGGGACATTTACCTCATCTCTCTCATCTTCCCTTTCAAGGAGGGTGGCATTGGACATGTGACGTACACGTGTTTGCTCAGCGACATGTCAGTATTGAGAGGGATTTAATTAAGCCCAGTATGGTGGCACATGTGGTGAATGTGGATCCAATTCACTATTCAGCACTACTTGAACATGTGACTGTTGATGTTGTACATTGAGAGACAAACGTCTGAGTTACAAATGAGAAATGGATATAAAAATAAATTGACGTCCTATCTCTCTATCATGTAAAATAGAGATAACTGGGTGAATCGTGTATTTGGCTTAAAAATGTTGCTCAGTCGAGAGAGTAGATTTGTCCTACTTGATTCAGACAATTTAGAAAAAAATCACTGTTCCTCAATTGCAGTAGTCATACACAATAATTCAGTTATTGTTTCAATCAAGTAATTTATCAGATTTCAGAAGTCAACATACTGTACATGTACAGGCATCTTTCTGAAAAAAAACAAATATTTTTCAGGTTTCCGGAAAACTTAAATACATTGCCGCTAAAAGGCAAACATTTCTTGCAATAGTAATGTCAAAAGCCAAACTGCATGAACAATTATCGTTAACTCCCATTTCTCTCAATCCAAAATGGGTCAATGTTTGCATACACATTTGTCTACACTGGCATTTAAAAAATTCTCTTTGCCTGTCATGGCAGGTGATACAGCTCCAGAAAGAGAGTGGCACAGCAGAAGAACACAGCCTGGACAAGGAGGCGCGGAAGTGGGCGAGCCGAGTGGCACGAGAATACAAGAGCATCATCCACACCCAGAGGGTAACAAGAAATATGCTACCTGTACCTGTCTGTTGTTGTCATAACAATGTCCATAGTGTATACATACGATGGATGGATTGATTTTCATTTTCATTGCTACAGAGGGGATTAAGTGGTGTTTAAGGATCTCTGTTTGCTTAAAGGTGCTCTATGTAGTTTTGGCCAGCCATCTGATTCTAAGTCTAGCAGAAATGTTGCAAGATCTGCATCAAACGTCATTCCTGATCTGTGCAAGAGTTGTCTCCAGCGATCGAATGCAGATCGGGGGTGGTGATAACTTTACAAGAGCTTCGGCCATTGCTGCGTTGTGGCTACTGTTCATTCAGAATCTTACAGGGA
>JAODUG010053197.1:1576-15328 GCA_027564795.1 Aphredoderus sayanus
ATTTGTCATGCAGTAAATTAAGGCCCATGTCTTTGAGACACACACACACACACACACACACACACACACACACACACTGAATGAAAGATGTTTGTACACACAATGACAGAATCTTTCAGACAATGGATTTCAGCTATTGTATAACATAGCTTCCTTTTTCCCCACCCAGACTTTTGCAGATGAGGTGCTTGGCTGGGCTCGTTGGATCATCCCCCTGTCTGTGGCCATATCCTGCTATGGAGGCCTCAACTCTTCAATCATAGCTGCCTCCAGGTCAGTCGGTAAACACACACACAGTTACACTTTATTATCCCTACTGCAAATGCAGCATATTGAAGTATAAAAGCTCCACACTGTATCCCTGAGCAGGAAGTGATTGACCTGTTCCCACTGTCTTCCCCAGGTTGTTCTTTGTTGGTTCCAGAGAAGGGCACCTACCTAATGTCCTGTGTATGATTCACATTAAGTGCTTCACTCCTATCCCTGCCCTGCTCTTTAATGTCAGTATTAGTGCTTCAAATGGAGTTGTATTTATTAACAGGAAGGCATTCACTAAGCTGTAGTACGTCTGTTCCTGAGTAACATCCAGTGGCTGTTATTAAAGCAGTTAGAATTCATAGAATTGCCAACATTTCATTGCAAATATGACACTCATAATCAGTTTAAGCCACTTATCTTGCACATTTCTTTTAACTTATATCTTCTTAAAACACTCGCTATTGTATAGCTTTTAACTCATCAAAGGTTAATGTCTTAATACAATTTCATGATCAAACTTACTGCTCATGTTATTTCAGTACAACTGTCTCATGCAAAATGAGAGAACTCTCAGTAATATACACTAGATGTGTGATCTTACTTTTAATCTCGCTCTCTTCCAGGGTGCAATGTCTTTGATCTACCTTTGTGTACGTGACGTCTTCCAGCTGATCAACTATTTTAGTTTCAACTACTGGTTGTTTATCGGCCTGTCCATTGCCAGTCAGATCTACCTACGCATTAAGGCACCTGACATGTACCGGCCCGTCAAGGTAGCGCCTGACCGAGCACATAAGGCTAACACTTGGTTAATAGCTTGTTGGTCTTTTCATTGTCTTGTTTAGCCATTTCAGAACAATTGAAATATGATATCTAAATAGGATTGTTCGTCCTAACCATTCTTTATATGCTATTTAAATGATGATATCAAAACAATGCAATAATGACTATGGTGAGATTATAGTAATGATAATTTATTACGGTGATACTGTAAACAGTAGTTAACATGTTTACTATTTTACTCATGGCCAAAGCAAACCATTTTTGGGGAAACCCTTCTGTTTGAAGAACAAAAAGGGAAGCTTCCCTGTAGAGTTTGTGGAACAACTGAATGAAGCGCTTATGTTGTTGTTTCTCTACCTCCTCCCTGTCGTCTTCCTCCAGCTGTCTCTGTTCTTCCCTATAGTCTACTGCCTGTGCAGCGTGTTCCTGGTGGTGATGCCCCTCTACAGCGACACGTTCAACTCTCTGGTGGGCATGGCTGTGGCTCTATCTGGGGTGCCTGTCTACTACATATGTATACACCTGCCCACCAGCTCTAGACCTGCCTGCCTGGGCAAGCTTCTAGGTAACCGATGAAACGCATGGCACCTCAATAGGCCCTACCCTCTAGTTTTGACACTGAACTAGATCTGCAAGTTTAGAGTTTAAGAACAACCACCCTCTTTTTTGTTTTGGTAAAGCTTCTCGTTGTTGAGTGTAGGCAGTACTGTATACTGGAAGTAGTCCCTCAAAAGGCCAAACCCTATTTACGCTGTAAGTGTACAAACATGGTATCTGTTGAGTGAGGGTGTGAATGCACATACATGTACAGTAAAATGACACATTCCCACAGGGTATGAACCCACATAATGAGTTTTGCTTGTTTATAATTATAATACATTTTGATAGCCTAGGGCTGTCGCGATGAAAGAACTTCAGCCACCAGCTTATTTAGGGTGGCTCAACAGTGCAACCTGGCGGTATTGTGTTGTTGTTGTTTTGTTGTTGTTTTTTTTTGTGGCGAAAGGTGTGGCAAGAGAGCTTCCGAAATAGTGTGGTTTTGGGGCATAAACACAGTTTGAGGCATTGTGATTTAAGAGCCCAGTCCATGGTCAGACAATGCTCCGTTGTACTGCACTGGTGGCGTATGCCGACTGTTAGTGCCGCTGGTATCATGTAGTTGTCCAGCAGATGAAAATGATCAACGGTCAAAATGCCTGAAAATAGTGTGAGATAAAAACGTCTAGTGCACTCCATAGTGTAATGCGTTGGATTGTTGTCTGTGATGACACAAGAGTTGATTCCACACTGTCTTGGGTTTAACCAAAAATGTTTCTAACCTACCGGCCACTCGAAGCTTTGCCACACATTCACCCATTCACACACAGGCATACACAGATGGTGGTGTCAGCCATGTAAGGTGCCACCTGACCACCATGGAGCAGTTAGCTTTGGGTGATGTTCACAAGTAATGGCATGATGTTCATTAGTTTTGAAAAGGTTTATTAACACTCCCAACCCTGTTCTTCCCTTGTGTTCATGTCTGCTGCAGACAAGATCTCTCTGTACACTCAGATGCTGTGCATGTGCTGCGTGGCCTCTCCTGACATTGACCTGGACAACATAGACCCGGACAAGATTGAATAAGGGCATGGCGTGTGGCTCTCTTCTGAACTGCACTGCAGGACAGACATACATGTGGATGGAGAGGCAAAGGTTCGGAGAGCCACACGTTACGGTCAAGGAACCGGAGTAGCAGAGGTACATTCCCTTATCTCCGTCACACTCCCTCTCTCCACCTGCCATCTTCCAGACACCAGCCCTTTATGTAGGATTTTCTTCAGAGGTTATGAGTGGCACTGCAGTGTGCACCACACCACAACACAAGGCCCTGAGCCCTCTTACATCAGCCAATATTGTATTGTGCAGCTGTGTTCCCACGAACACGCAGGCAAAACCACACAGTCCAGATTTTAAAGAATGGTGCTGCTGCCAGCTTGGCCCAGAGCTGAGGCCGTCACATACCAGGTAACACCTTTCTAGTCGCTGGCAATTCAGGAATATTCTGCAGATAAGGTGCAAGAATTTCTCCCTCACTGAGATGCCAGGTATGCGGTACTTGAAGTAACTGTAGGTAGGATATGATATTTTTATATATTTTTTTTATAATTATTTTTTTGTTGTTAATCTAAATGTCAGCTGACTATTACAGTAATAGGTCAGACGCAGCGCTATAACATAATGGTGTCTGTGAACTTGCAATGTGTGTTGGTAATTGTATTGCTGCACACTGAATTGCGCAAAGATGGGAGGGTTGTTGCAGTGAAATAGTGTTCCCTTTTTTAAATGCGGTGGCACAAGACAAGGAGTTGGTATTTTTCTGAAAATGTAGTCATGGCGATTAGTAGAGCCTGAGTGCTGTGTCTTAACCTCAGCTAAACCCAGTGCAATCCTTTGTGCCTGCTGGTGAGTCCATAAGCAGGTGCAAATAAAATGCTGTCAAATTAGCAGTTACAATGCAGTACGGAATAATGTCCATGACAATCATAATGGATTAAACAAGCTGGGATCCTCAAGCTTGGAGTTATCTTTAATAATTTGTTCACATGTGTAAATCAATAAAAATAAGTTGACTCATAAATATGAAACTATAGTGGGTTTGTTACAGTCAATTGTATAATACATTTGATATTGTAAGGTCAGTTATCTCCCGCCTGTGTGAACATAGCCCAATTCTTTATCTTTTTGTTTATATAATAGGTTTGCTGGTCCTGTAGATTTGCAGGGTTTACTTGTCGTGCCATACAGTGACGGGAGTCCACTGTTGATACATCAGGATAGTTATATAGTACTTTATGGAATACTTATCTTTACATTTTTTACCTTTTTTTGCTTTGTTTTAATGATGCATTTGGTTGGAAAAGCTTTATTTCTGTTATGTGCTGGAAATGTGCATTGTCAAATTTAATTGTGTGTACTGTATGCTTTAATGCTCATGGTATTGCTTCTTAACATAGTGTATGTTTATGGTTTACAACAAGGAGTCCTGTTGTTAACAGGAATGTAATGGTCAGGAGATGCATATTTCGTTTATCAAAGATCCCATTATGTCTTTATTTGATTTATTTATATTCTTTCCTTTTCTTGAATTCAGTTAGTTTTTGTATGAAAAGGTAATCCCGCTGAGGAATATTGGCTCGATGTGATGCAGCTCTCCTTATCCTCATGGCTTGCTGTAACAGGAGTGCTGTGTAAGTTCCTATATAGTACCTTGAGAATCTCCATGACAACCATGAAATATGATTGCTTTATTAGAATACCTCCATCCCTTTAGAATCCATCATCATAATAGCAAAGCTGAAACTTTTTAACTGACTTACTAGTTTGCATAACTTACTTACTACTTTGTTTGAGTTATGTGCCACCTAGTGGTCGCTAGGTATAATTGTCCTGTAACTACCATTGCAAACCAGGGACTAGCAGGTTCTCCCTTGCCTTGTGTGGGCTTTTTGTTATGTTCAATATAATCTCCTATATTCTATGTCTTCACTTTACAACGGTACATCTCCCACTCCCACAAGCTTTTTTTTGTTTGCTTTTTAACGTAACAAATAATTTGTTGTAGTGATATAGACACCACAAAATGAACCTCATTGATTTTAGTTGTTTTTCTTGTGTCCATCCTCTTCTGATATCTTAAAACAGCTGCTTTCACATCATTTCAATAGTTCCTTTTGATTTCAGTAACTTAGACCATTTATTCTTTGCCAACTTCATAACCAATAATGTAAGCACACAAAGCTGATATAACCATTGTTTCCACCTCAATTGATCTGTACACCTGTGTACTGTACTGTACTGTATATTGTGTGTGCCTTATATTTGCCATACCAAATAGTTCAGCTATTGTGATGCAGCTCTTATACACTGTGCACAAGTATAGTTTTCTTTATATGGCTGTATAAGTAGCAAGGATGATCAATGGTTCACAAGAATGCTTAGGGGTTTATTTATTTTTTTCTTCCTGATATCACTTTCAGTACAAGTTTAAAGTTACTGGAATTACACCATGTTAACACCAGCAGTGGCTATCATAGATGAATTTGTTGTTTTCTATGAGATTAACATGTTTTTAATGAACACATTATCTCCACTAGGAAAAGCACATTCAGGGGATTGGTGTAATTTTATGCATTTATTTTTCTACAAGCTGTCAAATGGGATAAATGTCCCCTCTGTTAAGATATATTGTCACTCTATAATGTTTTTGAAGGGTCTTGTTTAATCTGTGTGTGTGCAACCTAAAACTCATGTCTTAACATCTTGCTTTAGTGTTTACTGTTTTTTATTTTAAATGTACACAAACCAAATGGCAAAATATGCGCTTTACATTGCAGAGTGATATGTATGTATGTCCAGTCTATTACTGGTGCGTGTACAGTAGGTTGTAAAAATGAATAAAGGAACTTTATTCAATTGCATTCTAATATTCTGGATTTTTGTTTGGTTTTAGAGTCTGTCTCTCACTGTGTGTGTGTGTGTGTATGTATGTATGTATGTCTGTCCAAAATACCTCTCCTGTAGGAAGGTGATGCACTTAGCCAGCTCTGTGTCCAAGACTTGAAAATAAATGCTGGTTCTGCAAAATTAAGTCTTTTTGCAATGAATGTCTTGTCGCAGTATAGCTACCACTAGAGGGCACAGTTCCATAGTGGTTCTCAATAACAACTATACTGTATTGCAGTGTGTAGTTCTACCCTAAGGCCTGCTCTTCACTCTTAACCTGGAAATGTGTATAATATATAACTGAAGCCTGTTTACAGGAACATTTCAATGGACTTGTTTTTGACTAAACAACCAAGTGATTTACTATTCACTAAGTTAAAGATCTTTCATGCTGTGTTTTTAAGCTACATTTCAGAAAACTTTTATCCTTGACTATGAAGACCCTGCTCAGGTTTAGTGAGGTGACTCATCTAAATATTACAGTGCACACTGGAGAACTGTCAAGGTAGAGGCTCTGTCTGAGGTGTTTATTTCCTGAGAAGGCAGAGCCCCACCTCCCCTCCCTCTCAGGGAGGGGGGAAGGGGGGGTTGTTGGGGGCTTTGTTCAGAGGCATCACGTTTCACAAGGGTGTGCGCTCTTCACTTTCAGATGCTGGCCATCGATAGGTGCTGTGTGCCGGGCCTCGCTCCCTGTAGCCTGTGTCGCTCGCCCCTACCAGCACCCAGGGAGTTATGTTCCACCGACTCATGCATTAAAGATAAAGCCGGGGGGGGTGGGAGGGGAACGGCTGAGAGCCATGCGAGCTATCGGCACACTCCTAGACAGTGTTGGACAGACCAGCACATCTTAATAGCCTGTAATATGTTGTTGAGGCAGAGACCTTAACGACACATTAGAGAGAATGAGGGTCAGTCTTCTGTGGGGCAAGTAGGCCTAGCGGTAGCCTACTGTAGGCTGTTGATGGCAAAGCGTCTGACATAAGGCGGCACCTGCTCTGTGGCGACATGGAGGTACCTGGACGTATGCACTGGATGCGTAACCGTCCCTGGAGGCCCCGAGCTCGACGGAGGGACTTCAATCGTGAGTGCTGCAGTTCAAATGTGTTTTATATAGGGGGGCATAGGTCAAATGTGTTTCACTCGCCATTCATTGCTTCATAGATAATGTATGGTCGGATATTTATATGTCGTGCGTCTGTGACTGTTCAACTCTGAATGGCTGTTGGGGATTGTGATTAATTGTGTATGTTGCTATGGTGAAACTGAGACGCTGCCCTGAAGTCTTCTGGTTAGTCAGGTGACTCCTGGGAACATACAGTGGCTCTGATGAAGCATGACTCTGCTCACATGTTGGCCGTCAAAGTGTTCTCCTGGTTTCTATTAGCCAGAGGGGTGTGTGTGTTTAGATTGAACAAAGCTTGGGATTATCAGGTGGGATGCAGGGCAGCCTAATACTTAAGCCAAATGTGCTTTTCCATGGAGGAGTGTGACTTCAATAACCTCAAATTGCCATTGGCCTAAAGCAACTGTAATCACGTCTGTTTGTAATAAAGGCATCAGTTGTTTCTATGGATTCAGGATTTGGTTCACATACAGTACATACAGTATGGATGAAGCAACACGAAGCTTGTCTTATCAGACTTGTTATCAGGCTTCTCTTATCAAACCAGTGAATGTTTAATTGAAACGTGTACCTGTGTCCGTTGTGGTAGATCAGATTTGGGGAGAAGGGGTTACACTGCGCTACAGGATGTAGAGCACAACTGGACCATCCAGCCAAACTTTAGAATTTGCATTTTGAAAAACAAATGGTTTTTCAAACATTTGAAAAACTTGGGGGGTAGAGAGTAGTGTGAGCATAAAGTAGGCACTTGGTAGGGGAAGGTTTCCAAGTTTATCAAATACACACACACACACAGCAGAAGCAAGGAATGGTATGCAGTTGACTCATGACTTGAACATCTTTACAATTAACAAAGTTTGATTATACCAAACTGTCAATTCCAGACACAAATCAAGCAGTCCATTATAGAAGATAACTGGTTATTGATTGTATCCTGTTTCAAATGGGCTGAGTTCAGTGTGAAAATATGTACAACTAAACTTCCAGTCTTTAGTATTTCACTGTAAGTGCAATGTTTTGTGTAATTATCTCCGCTTTTGCTTGTGTTGCTGTTAAATGAGTCTTCATGCAAACTTTTAAAAACCAACAGAATGTCAGTATGTTTTTAGCATGTCTACACAGTACATAAACTGCATGTCTGTGATGTGCAGTACAAAGGTTTTAGCAGCAGGCAGATTACCCACACATTGTTGAATTAATTCTGAGTAATGTAAAAAAAAAATTTCAGGACTATTGATGGCTTGCTTAGGTTTTTAACGTTCAGCTCAATAATTCCATGTCACAGCTACAGTAGTAGGTTGTCAACTTACTTCATGGTGAATAGGATATTGACAGAATGTAATGTTTACTACATCTATATATCTTTGGGTTAGGGTTAGCGAGTCTGCTTTTAGAGTAAGCTGTGTTGGAGAAATTGGAAGAAAGAAAGATAACAGATTGTTAATATTTGAAATCAACATCCAAACAATTACAGATCTGTATATAACATTTTAGTTTGATAGTTCCCAGACCAGATATGAGGTTAGATTCACAGACCAATACATAATAAATATTGTATAAGCGCCTCTTCATCAAGCAAACTTGTTTTAACATAAAAATGTAATTTTTAAACTTACAGTAATGTTGTCTATTAGAAGTGTGCTTCCAACATTCTCCGGTAGGGGTCCTCTAAACTTTACATGAAAAAAAGCTACTGTACTGTGTTCCCTGCAGTCATAAATGTCATTAATGGTTCTTTCACAGCTTAGAGAATTTGTGGAGAATTTATCAAGACAAAAACCCATCCTCTCTCCCATCGGTTTGGAGGTATTGTGTGAAGACATGGGTGCATATTTTTCCCATCTGCCTTCAGATTTGTTTGAGTAAAATGTAAAAAGACTGTTCAGCCATCCATGCACCTACATATGGAGCGCTACACACAGCTATTATCTATAACCTCCTCCTCCTACATACACCAACTGCAGCTCTTAACAAACAAGCCTTCACCCATACATATTCTATAATAATACCAAACCTGCAGTCAATATACTTAATGTATTCAAATGCACTGTGGTGTTTGAACCATGACAAGCAGGCCACGTGTTGACACGTTATATTTTACTTGTGCCTGTGATTCATGTCTGGTCTTCCCTGAGTGACAAAAGAGGTATCTGGAAGAAAACAGTTTTTGTTCTCTCTGCCTTTGTTCCTGTCCCCTCCATCCAACTCTTTTATCCTGCGCTCCTCCTGCATGTCCCTCACCTCTTACCCCCATTTCACTTATTGCTTTTTCTCCCCCCCCACTCACACACCACGTTTTCTTCAACCTCCCTTCCTCCTCAAAGGGACACTTGTGGTCCCAACTTGTGGTCGAAAGCTAGTGCTACAGAAAAGGCTTTTGTTTTTGTATACTTTTGTTGTTTTGCAAACAAACAAATTACAAGGCTCTGTTTATTGTTGTTCTTTGACACTCTTAAGAGCACATGCCCCTCTCATGTCTGTGTGATTGACACTTCCATACTCCTCCCCCTAACAGTACTCCTCATTCCTCTCCTTACAGCCTTGTTCACTTTCTTGCATTTCTGTGTTCCAAACGCATGTCACAATTAACGGTACAGTATAATAAGCGATTGTAAGCTGATGCACCTTTTGTCAAATTCACCAAATATCTCCTCAGGCTTCACAGGCATACTGTTCTCTGTGCATGCCGAACAATAACCTGGTTCTTCTATACAGCCCAGGTTCTGTACATAGGAACACAAACAAAGTGGTGCAGACCCCACACAACAACAACAATACTATCCTTTGCGATGTGTTGCCAATGTCTCAGGCGGAGCTTGTGAGGCAGCGCCCTATGGCATTGAAGGGCGAGGTGTTGATGTTTTGACAGAGTTCTCCAGACTTCCTATCCCTTCTACAGTGAAGTGCCAGCGTAGACTGTAACAACAGCATGGTGTTGGCGGGGGGGGGAGAAAATCTTGTGTTTCTGGGCTGCATAACACAAACGAGGGGTGTAGCATAGACCTTTTACTGTTCTCCTCTCTCCCTCTTGTCTCATCATCATCTTTCCTCTTTATCCCTTAATCACATGCCCTCCTCACCGACCCCCGCCCCATCCCGCCTCTCTGCTCTCTTCTCCGTGTACTACTCGCGCTAACCAGATTTGTGATGGTTCTTACAGAATAGCTTCCCACTCCATAGCAACAAGCCTCCTCACTACAGCCTCTGCCGGTGCTAATGCAGGAGGCGAAGGGCCATGCGGAGCCACGTAAAGCTGCATGAAAACGGATTGACACATTACCTCCACGCACTGTACACTTACCGAGCACAACTGGAGCTGGGTCCTTCTGTCCTAGGCTTTTTGTCTATTTGTTTGTCTCGGCCTGTTGACGTCACTTATTGCCGTTTTTCATAAAGGCCTCGTCACACCATTCAGCGCTTATAAATGCCTTTGTTCTCTGTGATCATGCGGTGCACACGAACACAGACACACATTATTTTTTTTTTTAAGTTTAGTATTTGCTCTCTCTGTCTTTCTCTCTCTTTGTCTCGACGTGTCTTTCCCTTTATTCTCATTAGAAGCTTTCAAAGCTCCAAGGGTGTACGTGAGCGTCGATTGGTGTTGGCCGTTTCTCTGTAATTTCACAGAATAATGTCAACAAGGTGGGTTGGAGCGTGGGCTGCCTATGAGCGGGGACGGGTTGAGGGAGAGCTATGTAAAAGAGAAATAGCATTAAAAGAGAGTGTAAACAACGCTGCCCGTGTTGCCAGTTAAGGACGCATGCGGGCTAATGATCCCTTCACATTGCCGTGCTGTTTTAAACACTAGCTCCTAAATGTTTTGAAAATATGCATAATTTCAGTGGTAAGTAAACAAAGCTACAACGTGGAACATTTCCAAGTCAATATTTTGACACTATTTATATCTAAATGATGTGATAAAATGATTATTCAGCTTGCTTCCAATTCCTGCAAATACTTTTATTGTGCCACTATCTGCGTAACACTCAATACAGTTAACATAATGTTATGCTCCAAGCTGTCACTTCCATATTTGTCATGTTCAAATTATGGAACATCTTTGATCAAAGTAAACAGTCATTTTGAAATATGCATGCTTGTATACATATTAACTTACCCTTTCAAAGACTGGTTGTCACTACTGCTTGTGCAACTCCAATGGTTCCTGTTTTCCATTTGACCCTGTGCTGAAAGCATACAGTATTTCCTTATCACATATTTGTTATAAAGTGAGGTAGTTCCCTGCAAACTAAATACGAGCTGTGGCCTGCTTTATACATTTTACTTTATACAGTGCTGGAACAGGGTTAGAACAAGCCAACCTAATATCCTCTCTGTTTTTCTTCAGTGTTCAGTGGCTTTGTCTCTTCTAATCAATGCCTACTGGCTCTGACCGCGAGGCCGCCAGACATTCATGTGTGGAACATTTTCAGGCAGTTTGCCAACACAGACCAATCGGATCACATTAACGACAACAACAGCAACAACAGCGTTTTCGTCACCAATCCATTGAGATACCAATGAAAAGACCTTGTTGAATAGTGTTGGGGAGGCTGGTTCCTCTACTTGCCAATTCGCAGTCTTACAGGCCAACACTGGAGGAATTGGCAACCCTACTCATGAGCTCATGGTTCTCATGTCACTGGGTTTGGACACAAACGCCAGTTTCTCTTTTGTGCGTCTCAGTAGAACTGGGTTCTCATGGCGGGCAGGATGTGGCTTTATACTGTAGAAGAACTGTTTTCCTCAGAGGGATGCCAGTCTGGCATTATACGTTGTGTATGATGGGTGACCTTGCTTAAACCCAGGCTGGCTGCACTGGTGAGATGGAACCTTACATATGCTGATGAACCAGAAGGATCTTCCGCCTTTCTCTCAAGTACTGTGCTTATTCTCTTTCTGACAATATTTCTGACATGAAAACCTCTCTCTGACCTTGACCGCTTCTGAGACGATCCATAGCATTCAATAAAGTGGTTGGATAGTGACAAACCGAGTCTTAGTCATCTATAGTGGTCTTTGTGTATGGTGCTTGCGCAGACTTCAGTCAGAATGCCTCACTCTCTACTGGAGTGTACTGGAGTGCATTTTGTAAATCTGCATTGGTGTGTTAAGATAATTGACATAAATGCTGTATGTAGGTCATTTCAAGAGGGTGTAGTTAGTATTTTTCCATACAGTACTCCAGACGGGAGGAGACAGATGTGGAGTCACTTGAGATGTCATCATTCTGAAGTAGCTGAATGGAAGAAACCTAGGCACACACACACACACACACACACACACACACACACACACACACACACAGATATTGCATGCATAATGATTATCTTTTGTCTTAGCCACCGAGTACACCCTCCACCCATTTCCTAGTTGTGACACCCATTATTGCCGTAGCAGAACATAGGATTTGTCTTGCATTCTCTTGCCCAAGCTGGAAAAATATTGCTGTAATAGCCACTAATCATTTTCACACACTCTTGCTCAACCTTCCTTTTACCTTACCAGCCTCCTTCTCAGAAGTGTTTGACCTTCCTGTTGTTCACGTGTCAGGATCTCGACAACCCCCCAGCTCCCTAGCCTCTAATAAATATGTGCAGTACATGTATCCTTGTCATACAGTACCCTATCTTACATGTTATAACACACTGGCTAAAATGTGTGGTGTCCCCCAAAATATCCAATTTGAACAGTGCTCAAAAGTGCATGTGCTGCTGTGGAGGGAAGGGCGAAGCATGGTGTGACCTTATGAGCTCTCTAGGGAGAGGAGTGGATTGGAGTTCTAGCAGCTAACAAACATGATTACTGGTTTCAGCCACATGGGTTATTCAAATCACAAATCAAGGAGTGTCCCTTTAAACTCACTCAGTGGCTTTCACTGTCTTAATTGCTTGCTATTGCATGGCATGGCCCCATGCAAAATATTGTATTTCATACTGTATATCGGTTAATTAAAAGTCCCCTTCATTGCATGATACCGTGTACCGCCTGTTTTTCGTGAACCTGGAAATCAACTTCCTCATTTTGGGGCCAGCTGTGTTCCTGTGGTGATATGGCATGTATGCTAGCTGGCTATATGGCAACACGCTGGGCACCGTGGGAGAGGAAACTGTGGTTTGCAGAGCACTTGACACCCTATGGCCCCACCCATGCCTTCTCTACTGTATTGCAAATTCTTCTCAATGGGAACAGGCACACCCAATAAAGTGAGAGTACAGGCCAGGGAGTGTGAGATGCAGTATGAACTGAAGAAGTGATTCTGGCGATTCGGTGAAATTGGAGTCCTTGCTTGGATGCTGAATCAGCACGTCAAGGCTCCATTAGAGTTCTGCAATTCCAGACTGTAAATTGTGGAGCTTGTCTGCACCATATTGATTGATGCTATTTAAACCTTCTAAAAAGTATTCATCACATGAATAATTGATTCAAGGGTCCAAGTCTTAGGCTGCCATGTAGTGTTGCCAGTGCCATTATTAGAAGTCTCAGTGAGGGTCATTTTAGACCAAAATAAGTAACTTGATATACGTAAAAATGAATATATTTTGTCTTTCTTAAACCAACGCCATTAGATTCAAATTGTTTCATAGGTTCTGAATGTGCTACAATGTTAAATGTGAGTTCTTCTGCAAAAGAGGTCGCCAATAACTAGTAACCATAGTTACTAGTTATCTTATCCCGTCTCGGTGTGCAGTATACAATCCAAGAGCCACTGTTTTCATAGGAGAGCTATCTAATGAACCTTTAAGGGGGTGGGTGGAAGTAGAGGGGGGTGCGTGTCACTGAGCAGGCAGGCTGGCAGGGCAGGGGAATGAACTCTGAGGTCCAGACAGAAGAAAGCAATGTTGTTGTGTTTTTCAAGGCTGCGTTCAAGCAAAAGAGGATCAGAGGTGTGTGCAGGGTCACCGAACAGAGGTTACACCGTTCACATGGTTCGGTGGTTTTGCCAATTTGTTGCCCGGCGTTATCTCTGCCCTCCAGGTGGGTCTGCGGGCAGTCAATCTCGACTCGGGTACTGCCCTGTGTGTGTGAGTATGTGTGTGTGTGTGGGGGGGGGGGGGGGTCACATTTGACCACTGTGTTTGAGCCTTCTGTCCCAAAGCCAG
>JAODUG010053208.1:1642-11936 GCA_027564795.1 Aphredoderus sayanus
ATACTGAGGTCAATAATATACTGTAAATACATATACAATACATATACCATACATTGCAACAGTGATAACGTATGTAGTGGCAGTGGTTGGTGTATGATGACGATGGTAGCAACAATTTCTGAGGATGCAGAATGTATTGGATCTCCAAGAAGGAATCGCTTTGAATGGAAACACCTCTTCTACCACTGGCAACATATATCTTATTATCCTTGAAGTGTTCTCGTGCTGCACATACTCGTTTACAACTGTTTCCAAAAGCCTTTTAATGGATGACTTTTAGTAGTCATGGTCTGGCAGATACAGTAGGATAAAATAGCATTAAGCCACTTTCTATCCACAGGAGATGCAGGATGGCTTGTGTTCCACCTGGGTCTTGTGACGTCTCAACTTGTGTTATCAATTAATGCTAATATCAGCAGCTTCCACTGCCAATAAATCTGCCAATTGCTCCATGACATACAGTATACTAGCTAGCCAGGCCTGGATACCTGACTGTAGGCTGGATACCATCACTGTTGGAGCTAGTCGTGGAGCTTCTACATGTGCAAATATCCAGGAACACTGGAAAACACACTATTTTTAAACACTGGGCAATCTGTGCCATGAAGTGTAGCTAGCTTTGGAAATCAGTCCTCGATCTAGCACTTAGACATTGTTGAAACAAGCTCTCAGTCTTTTGTCTTTGTCTGATTTTCTTTTGTCTCTTCTTTCCCAATTCAGTTAAACAAATGTATAGCCAGCTAATGTCTGCCTAATCTTGTTTTATATTGAATATCCTCCTGTTTACTGGACTAGAAATATCCTCTTCTAATGGCTTTCATATTGAAGATCATAGTAAAGCTATCATGTTCAATTATGCTGTTTGATTTTGGATTGGACTAAGCTGGATATATTGTGATATTGATATTGAACTGCAGTAAAACCCTTAACTGTGTTGCTTTTTCAGCTCGATAAGTTAACGTGCAATGAAAATGTAACTGATCCATAGCCCATTTGGTTTCTGAATTATTTAACCAGAACTATTTAGTTGATATTAAGTTAAAACCTACCTTGTAGAATAAAGTCAGTGACCAAAAGTTCACTAAAGTATTCATTTTTGGACTAAAAGGACTGATAAGGTGAAATAATCACCATGTACAATAGTTAATTAGGCATTCACATTTCATTCACATCACATTTTACTGGCCCTTTCCTACATTATTTACTACATGCCATTGTGTTTGTTATAGGGTACTACTTCTCTGTAATCACTCAGGGATGGACTACAACCACTGGCTTGGAAAGCTTTGTTCTGATGGGATATCTGTGGCTTTTTAGTGTTAGCCTGCCAATAAACCACAAAATGTACATTGTGCCAGTGAGCAGTATTTGTCAGTGGAGGAGAGCGGACTGCCACTGGACTAGTCTCATTTTTCCTGTGCATATGGACTACACTGACTGGGTGTGATGGGTGCAACACCCAACCTTAAAACCCTTTAGGGGGATTGTGTTTGACAGCTGTGCCTAAATCACTTACAAAAATGGAAGCTGAAGGTGTGTGTATTAAAGTGTAAACTAGGTGTGCATGTGTCTTATCTTTGGGCAAACAAATGACCAAACAGACTAAAATGCTATGTGAGGGCATATGTGAGGCTTACTGTATCTCTTACCTTCCTCAGGATCTGTCTCCCTGTCTCTCTCTCATTCCCCTTTTTCAATTTCTCTCTCTCACACACACACGCACATACACGCGCACGCGCACACACACACACACACACACAGACACACACATACTGTGTTACATCCTTTTTTATTTATTTGTGGTGAGCAGGCATACGGTAGCGGCTCTGACATACAGAATTCCTACACAGGTGTCTGTGTGTGTGTGTGTGTGTGTGTGTGTGTGTGTGTGTATGTGTGTGTCGTGTTCAGAGGGCTGCAGTGACCTCTGTTGGTGAAGTGACAGCTGTCTGTGTTTCAGGGAGCAAGAGGACCTGACGGTCCAACAGGGGACTTAGGGTTAGAGGGCAAGAAGGTAAGTTCATGGGGTCAAAGTTCATCATATCAACCACTCCATGGAAATGTGGAAGAGGCACCATTGCACAGCCTTAGAGGGTGCAGCATTTAATAATGTAGAGACTTTAACCCCATATAATAGTAATCCATAATTATTCCATTTGTGTCTAATCATTGGTGTTCCATTTCATAATAAAAACATAACTGAACACATTCAAGCAAAATAGTTCAAATGAAACAAATTACATTGTCTTACCCATACACAGGAGTGTTGACCATTAAGTCAGTTCTGCATATATGTTGCACCCAAATCTGAACTCTAAACTGACTGAACAGTGTATCACTCTCTCCTCAGGGTGTTGATGGTCCTTCAGGAAAAATTGGTTTCCCGGGAACAGAGGTGCAGACATTGTTTTCACGTTCATATTGTTCCTTGTTGAAAATGTTATTATTAAATTATTAAATTATTCAAATACATGAAAAATTGCACAAAAAAGAATCCACAAAATTCAACATTAAAGCTTTATTATACTATTATAAAAGTGTATGCTTGCCTGAAGTCTACTCTAAGTTAACTAAGAAGTGAAAAATACATGAACATTAATACATTAAATTAAAGTTGGAGTCAGTGCATGTAAGCTAATAAATGTTTTGTCAAATTCAGCGAATATCTACTCATGGTCCACTAGCTGCCCCTTCTGTGTGCATTCTAAAAAAATAAGCCAGTGTTTCTACACAGCCTTGACTGTGTAAATAGGAACACAAACAAAGTGGTGCAGATCACACCACACAACAGTAACCTATTGTAATGGTGGCTAGCTGGTAGCTGGCCACCAAAGTAACTTATTCATCACTCTCCGACTCCTCATAGGGCACTCTGGCAACGCATGCTAGAGCCCATTGGGTTTTAGTGTGTCTTGTAAGAGTGTCCGCTCTCTACACGGGAGAGCCAGGTTTGCTTCCGGTCAGAACAGAATCGGTTAGACTAGTTTTCCCAATAGTGAAATAATGATCACCCAGTTCTTAGCGGCTCTGGTGCCGGAAGCAAATTTCGCATTCATTTTCTCCATTGACTTTTTGTAAAATCGTTAGATATAGAGTGTTAAACCTGGAACCGTGCCCCAGCTGAGCGACACAACTGCTCTGAACCCAGTTTCAATTGCACCAGCACCCCCTAGTGGGCTGCCTGTGATTCGATGCACTTAATATTCATGATAATCTTGTCTAGTCTATGTTGTATATTAAAATCACATGCTGCATATATGCTCATAATCAGATTGCATACAGTATGTGTAGTAAGGATAGTATCATTGCTATAGTGTTGTTTGTTGAAACAAAACAGTGTTGTTGGACTGATCTCACTTTTACTCTGTCAAACAGGGAAAAATAGGAGAACCTGGGGAAGCTGGGCCGAAAGGTTTTCCTGTAAGTTTTACGTAACCTTCTCTCCAATGTTGTCTGTGTCTGTTTTTACACAGAAACCCACATACGCACACACTAACATAGACAAGACACAAATTGAAGTATATGCAAAATGCACTAATATAGGATACGATGAGCTGCAATAAGATATTGATCCTTGATGGTAACTGTATCTAGTCATAACAGACATAACACAAATGTGTATGCACTGATGGACCTCTCTTTCTAGGGTGTCCAAGGGCCCTCAGGACCCCCAGGAGACAAGGGAATACCAGGAGAGCCGGTGAGTTCCTCCCTCTTCCTCTTTGTTTTCTCTCCATTCCAGCCATCGTGGTTATCGTAAAATATTCCACAATATTCCACCCCTCCCCAGTCATACTTTCTTTTACTGTATTCATCCATGATCAGATTTTTCATCATAACTACACATGTTTTATTAGAGACACCTTGGCAATAACAGCCATCTCCCTCTGGCCAACTTTGTAAACTGTAGGATTTAGCATCTAATTTCTAAGACATAAATTCATAAGATTCATGAGCCTGTTTTAAATGTTTCCTGCAGTGGAGCCAGTCAGTCTTCTTACCCAGTTAGCAGGTTGCTAATAACAAGCTGCCTGGCCTGCTGGATGAATGACTCGAGGAATAAGAATGAATAAACCTCCCAGAACCACTTTGTTTATTGCACAAGAGTTATCTTTAATTCATTCATTGATTGATGAATTAATAAATTTAGCAATTCATGTATTATTAGTTGTTATTATTATTTTAACTGGTTGTGGCAAACCCCGGTAAGGCAAACAGGTTTACCTTGAAGAATATATCTGTGCTACATATGGCACTGGTCTTATACTGCCAGTACTGTATACAGTATACAGTAAGGAATACTGTCACAGGTTTATGTATCACAGATACTACTATCTGCTTCATGGGCAAAGCTAAGGACCTACATCAAAATGTATAGATTTTGAAAAAGGCAGTTACATCTCAAGTTTAGAAATGGTGCCCAATTTGTTAAATTAACCCATTAGGAGCATGTTATGGTTTACAAGCAAGATAAATGCAGACATTACAAATGTGTATAGTTTTCAATTTGGCGTTAGTGAGATGCATCCAGGTTCATCTGGTTTCATAAAATGTTTATATTTTTCCCCCTCTTCCTGCTGATGCACAGCGGTGCAACAATATTAATTGCAACAGTTGTGTTGTTGCGGTGAGTTGCGGTGCAACAACACAGCGTTTAAGGCATTATTATTGCATATTTATTTCACTATTTGCCATTCAGACTAATAGAGTATGGGAGGTGAAATGGGGGGTCATTGTTGTTCGCCTCAACATCTGCATGGCAGCAGTGGTCACACATTGCCAGGATCATGTGTAGGGACATCCGGTATGGTGGAAAAGGAACCGGGGAATGATGTTTTCATAACCAGCCATACGTATACACAAGCACGTTTTATTTCATGAATGAAAGATAGCTTATTTATTATAGCACAAAATAGCACATTAAAGTTAAACAAAGGCATAGTCTTTGTTCTTGTTCTTTGACATTTTGTTTTTGCACAAATGACCAATCGTTGATCCAGATAAAAGCAGCTTTAACTCACACTCCAGCGGACAGCAGTTAGGTTTTGGCAGGTATGACACGTGAAATTGTTCATATTTATCAATGATGCTGAAGTTACTTAAAGCAACACAACAGTCTAAATTAAGACGCCTATTTCTAATCATTTTACTGTTACTGTTGTGCATGCCATGCTCTTGATAACTATATAACTGACTTAGTTTTTCATGGAAAATGGAAATATCTGCACACTCAAATTCTCATTTGATTGCTTGTATTACATACCATATAGAAAGAGCCTGATCACATCTCCCCCCATCTCTCCCAATTCTCAAACCGCTGCTATACCTATGCTAGCATTGGGAGATTATAATTTCCCATATTGTTAATTTAAGTAGAGGGATAATCAAATGATTGAGACTGCAAATTTACTGTGAGGAGAAAATCTGTGACATGGAACGCACATTATTCACGCTTGGGGGGAGTCTTAAAAAAGCATTACTGCATTTTAGAAGCATAATTATTCAGACATTTACAATATACTTACTTATTATGTTCAGGGCAGTTGCAAACCAGACTGAGCACAGCTGCTCTATGATTTGCACTGTAGCAGTATGCTCTTCTGCAATCCAAAACAGCCTCAGCACTTCTTTCAGAGATCATGTGGGTCATCTGATGGTGATTAGTGTAAAACACTGCATGATGTTCTTTGTGTATGGCACTGTCCACAGGGACCCTCAGGTCCACCAGGCACCATAGGATTGCTGGGAGACATTGGTTTGAAGGTGAGGACATTACCTGTGTTGTCCAACCTATATGCTATATACTACTGGCCTACTTCTACTACTGCATGCATTAACATTACTGCTGCTACTATGACAAATACAACTCATTAACTGCAACTGCTGTTATTATTTGTGGTTGTTTTAGTAAATAGTAGTACTGGCAATACTACTGTCACAACTGATAATGGTATCCATAGTAGTAGTACTGCCAGTTAGCTCAAATTGACATTACCACTACCTACTACTTACTTTTCTATGTCAATAATAATAATAATAATTAAGATTTAAAGCCAAGACATCTACAAAGCTCACTCTCATAAATCATGTGATTGAAATCATTTGTATATAAATTATTTCATGTACCAGAATTGGACCCACATCCTTGGTTGGGGTCTTATACTGTATATATTGTATCACGTGTATTGTGTAACTGAAACTCTCTATGATCCAGGGCCCTCCTGGCTCTGATGGGGAACCAGGGCTGCCTGGCGAGCCAGGGGAGAAGGTAACACACTAGTATCATTGTTTGTGTACTTTGAATAATAACATCAGATTTAATCAATTACTATGAGTAATTTTGTTGTATTTTTTTTGTATTTTT
This sequence comes from Aphredoderus sayanus, assembly GCA_027564795.1. Lineage (NCBI taxonomy): Eukaryota > Metazoa > Chordata > Actinopteri > Percopsiformes > Aphredoderidae > Aphredoderus > Aphredoderus sayanus. The sequence continues at coordinate 8,007 of JAODUG010053208.1, forward strand.
AATGACAAAATACAATATTCTGTATATATAATGTAATAAATATACACAAACACACACACACACACAATACATTACACTAAGGCATGCTGTGATACAGTTGGCTGCCCCTCTATACAGTATAAACTCACTTGATGAATTGTGTGAATTGATTGTTTTGTAATATAATTGTGTGTGAGATAATTGATCCCTCCAGAGGCCTTCAAATGAGCTTGTGATCACCTCAAAAACATCATCCACTTTACTAATTCACTTAAAACCACAGGGAGGCCAGCACAGATACACAACTGACCACTAAAACACACTATGGTGGCTATATATGACCATCCTTACATGAGGGCTTTGTTGAAGATGTGCTGGCCTTAACTAAAGGTACAGGTACCCCTTGCCAAGGAGCATGTGGAAAGATAATGGAACATTTTGGACTTACAAAATTAGTGAATATTAAATCATTATGACCATGTGTGCTTTCACAATAAAGGCTTCTCTCATGTGTGTCCATATGTGTTCATTATGCGCATGCGTTTGTGTGATTTCATGTTTGTGCATGTTTACAGTATTTTTACTATTTATCTTGTGTCTTCAGGGAGCCATTGGAGCAGTTGGGAACATTGGAGAACAGGGCCTGTTAGGACCTCGGGTATGCACAGGAAACCGTGGACCTTTTACATCTAGCACAGCTGTCTTGTACCTGGTGTTATACTAGCTTTTAGTTGAACCACACCGGTTTTTAAAATAATCTGTGTATGTGTGTGTGCGTGTCTAGGGAGAGCCTGGCCTGGAGGGAGAGGCAGGTCTAGCTGGCCCTGATGGAGTCAAGGTACAATGTGTTGTTCTACTATTTAGAGTTGAGATGAAGCAACAAGTACAAGTGAACCTGCGAGAGTGGGCAGATAAATAAATATGTTGGCCAGGAAAAATAGCTCATATACCTTTTTTTCCACTATGCATGTAATTTATGTAATTGAACATTCAAAAGTCTACAAAAATCAAATGATGGGAAAGATTGAAAATAGCATATTTAAAGAATTATGTAAATTAAAAGGCTTCAATAGGCAATAGAGAATTTGAGAAATAGTTTTCTAGTTTTCTTGGACTAACTTCTATATGTGGTCACTAACGTATAGAATAGAGATAATGTCAGCCACTGTTTTAAAGTGAACACATACCTGCCTACAGCCAGCAAGGGATATACTGTATAGTATCTAACTAACCATCATTGTTACTTGTGCAGGGTTCTAAGCATTCATTTGATGTCTGGGCTCTCCTGTCTGTGTTCCTAGGGTGAAAAGGGGGACATGGGTCAGGAGGGCGACAAAGGGGACAAGGGGGACATCGGCCTAAAGGGCAAAGAAGGCCCCCCCGGGCATTCTGGACTTACAGGTGTCAGGGTGAGGGCCTGATACTGTATATGTTATGGCGACAGACAACAACTCATGGATGGAGCGTTGTTGTCCGTCACAGCACACCTTCTTTGTTTTACTCTATAGGGTCAAGAAGGGAAACCTGGGAAGATAGGAGAGAGAGGCAAGCCAGGGCTTAAGGTAATGGCATAAAACCCCACCTGTGCCAGGTGTCATCTGTCCTGTGTTGTGGTCTCAAGAGTGCAGCCCTAGTCTTTGTGTTTCTAGGGGGCCAAAGGTCACCTTGGCCACCTTGGTGAAACTGGACTAGTAGGGAAGATTGGACCACCAGGCTTCATCGGACCAAAAGGGTCTAGAGGAACCATAGGACCTGTGGTAAAGTATACAACATGTACAAAGAAATGTTTTTTAAATATGCCGTGGTAATATTCTGCCTAAAATTGTTGGTGTGTTTAGGGTGCTCCTGGGCGGATGGGAGAGCAGGGAGAAGTGGGTCTCGCAGGTTATGCCGTGAGTTAAGCTTTGAGGGTCTATTACCTGCACCTAAAGGTACACTCCTTGATTTGTGTCTGTAAACCTTTTGTAGCACATGCCATTCCCACAGCTGAGTGCTAAGTGTTTGTATTACTCTCTGCCCCCCCCACCACACACCCCTACAAGTAAGCTTGGGCAGGATTCATGCCAGTTTGTTATTCTGTATGATCGAGGAGTGATTATCTTTAACAGGCGCGTTAAGAACAAGTCCTTTAATTGAGATTTCTTCCATTGAATGAATTGGCAATTTCTGTCATTGCAGGGCCATCAGGGATCGCAGGGGCCCATTGGGTCTCCAGGACCAAAAGGTGAAAAGGTACACGTCATTTACATTTCATCTAAAACTGTTTGGTACAGTATTATCTTTCTGTTACATCCTCTTTTTACCTAAGTCCTGGTTTGTTAAAACAAACAAATTGTAACCATGGAACGTCCCCGAAATACTGTACATTTCTCCGTATAGTCACATCATGCAGCTATTGATGTGCCAGGTCCTTCCCCTGTGTTTCCATGCTGTACTGTACAGAAAATACTGCGAGCAAATGGATCCCCCTCTCGAGGGAGATACAATTCCCCAGTTATGCTTTTGTTATGACACATTTGGAAACCCATGTGAAGACAGATTAGAGCACACTTTAATGTGATTTTAACGAGATGTTTATAGGCCTTATTTCAATCAATCAATCAATCTTTATTTTTCATACAAATATATGTAACACAAAGTGCTTCGCACTACAAAATCATTAAAAACAATTAATAGTAATAAGTAATACCAACAAGTAATAAAACAAGTAATTACCACCCTATGTAACACCCATCACCACAACCCTCCAATCACAAACAAGCACCAGGGAAAACACAAAATCGAGCCCAAACATCCGGAGTCCCATTCCCACCATCCCTGAAACACTACAATTCCGGGACCCAGTCCATGTGATGTTTGTTGGTAAAATTTTTCTGGTCCAAACCAGTCCAACCCTCTAACCACAAATGAGCATCGAGAGAAACAAAGAACCAAACCCAAACATGCCAAGACCCCGCCCCAGCCTGCCCTAAGGAACCAAAACCTTGGGGCCCCACTCCTCAATCCCCATTTCAGTGCAACTAGGTTGCCTAATATAAAACTCTCTCCATTGTTGGTCTTCATTGTTTATCCCTCATCTCCAGGGAGAGCAGGGGGATGATGGGAAGGTAGAGGGTCCTCCTGGTCCACAGGGAGATATAGTGAGTACTTCTGCATTTGTATTGTCTCTCCCTGTTATGGCCTATGTTTTATTTTATTCATTAAAGTGTTTGCCTTGTTCAGGGTCTTACTGGGGACAGGGGAGAACGAGGAGAGTCTGGAGATCCAGGATACATTGTAAGCGCAGCATCATCAAGCTAGTTTACAAACTATTGCACAATCTATTGACTGTATGCTATAGCACAAAATATATGCCTATTTCCATATTAACATATGGGAACAATACCACAGGGTCAAATTGGTCTGGATGGAGAAAGGGGAAAACCAGGGGCCCCCGGAATACCTGTAAGTGTAATTTTCTTCATGCTATCTCTATAATGGCATTCATGAGAAACAATTATAACTTTGTTGTGGTATACACTCTGTGACCGATGTGGACAATACAGGGTCATGCTGGACCTCGTGGGCTACAAGGACCTAAAGGCGCAAAAGGGGATCAAGTAAGAGAAAAAGATTAATATTCTGGATGCTCACTAAATTGTCTGTGTGTGTACTATGACCTATGTTTGTGTCTTTTCTATAGGGTCAAAAAGGAAAGCAGGGTCAGATGGGACAGAAAGGAACCAGAGGATCACCAGTAAGGCCTGATCTAATGCTTTCATTTTGATGTCTATCTTTGGAAACCACCTTGTACTCATTTCCTCAAGTTAGGACGGATCGACCAAGACACTTATTGCTCACAAATTTGTCTAGAGTACACAAATACATTCTTAATGTTGATGGTGCCATGACTCCTGGTGTTCTGCACTCTATGTATGGTTCTTATGTACTGTATACATACACATGTACTGT
>JAODUG010053229.1:0-15326 GCA_027564795.1 Aphredoderus sayanus
GGGGGGGGGGATCACGCAGAGTGAAGTTATTTCCACTGATTTCACATACACACAAACAGATGTGCACAAGATTCTGTGAAACAGCTGAGCCTTACCTTAGGCAGCAAGATGTCAAAGCCATCACGCAGCATGATAAGATCCTGAGGGGGAAAAGACAACACAAACACAGCTAAATGTATTAAAATACATTATAACAATTTACACAGGCATACTATAAAGCAGCAAAGATCATTAAATCGTAAAAACAGACATGGCTCTTTAGTGGCAGGGATGTTGCCATTTCATCATAGACTGCAGCTTGATCATATTTTTGTAAAGCAGATTTTACAGAATAAAACCATTGACAATCAATATGTCCTTCATATGTAATGACATTGACAATATAAAGAATTATGTAAACAATGTTTGTAAAAAATAAAAATAAAAATAATAAAAAAACGTCTAGCACAAAGAACCAGTGATGCTAATGCTACCGTTTTGAAACATTTCATGCTAGTACATCATGGAAAGACAGCTGCAACACAGTTATCCTTGTTAGGACTTCCCGATTCTGAAACCTCCAAACTTTGCATCACTCTGCATATCACCCTGGAAACTCTCCATTCAATGTCACTTGTCAGCCAGGTGGTGCCATTAGGTGTCAATCACATCATTAGCAGGGGACTGGACTACCTTGACTAAAAAAAAAACATATACCAGTACATCTACTTCAGGACAGGCACCAACTGAACCAACTACCTGGGTACTGATTAGACAAAAAGGTCTATAACCGGTTAACAAACAAATGGAATGCAAAGTTCCCACAATATGGTAGCAAACTGTACAGGTGAAGCTTGCACAATGGAGTACCAGGCCAATACCACCACCAAGTCACTGCTACCACCAAAGCATGACTCAGCATATCACCACAGCTCATATGCAGTATATCCGTACAGTATTGTCTCCCACGTAGCAGGAGGTGGCTCCCAGGTGGATGATGGGAGCTGCTGCGGGGCAGCAGTGTGCAAAGGTGTGCACGTGTGCCATGACATCATGCCTCAGTTTGCGCTCCTCCTCGGCTGCCATGGCGAAGTCGATGTCCTCCGCGTGACTCTCCATCTCCGCTATCTGAGCGTCCGTGATGGGCAGACCCAACACCTGGGATGGGAAGGAAGCTCTGTTATACTCTCAAAGTTACAGTGAGGATATTTACATGCACACACACACACACATTCCATTTTTATTCTGAATTTAGCTCGTTGGTTGTTTGACAGAGGACAGACAGACAGATCAATACCCTCTGGAAGGCGTACGGTAAAACCCCAGACCAGCAATATGCCGTCATAGATGGCTTCACGTGTTGCAGCTTTGTGACCTATTGACGTGACCGTCGTGACCTGTGTTGAGTTGATTTCCTTACCGTGTCAATAGCGACTGTTAATGTTAAAACCTCTAATAACTGTAATAATAATAATAATAATAATAATAATAATAATAATAATAATAAATGCATTTCTTTGTGCATAGCCATGCTGACATCAAGTCGGGAGCTTACTTTGCCAGATATTCTGAAATGTAATCTTGAAATGAGGGGGCATTTCATTTTCCCCTATGACCTTCGAGTCAGAAAATATAATCAAATACAGCATTATTATAGCTACAGGTATGCAAATTGGTCAAGTCAGTCCTATCTAACTAAGACTAACTAAACTAACACACAAAATACCCGTCTACCATATTTCATTACTCTGTAGATACCATTTTAGGATAATACCAGACATTGTTACAATCTGAAAGGGGAAAAGGTGATAAAATAATACAGCATTAGTTCAAACTAACTATAAGTTCTACATTAACCTATGGTACAAACATGGTTATCGACTTGGGTAGTGTCCACATGTAACTGAAACTTCTATCCAATGAGTCCAAACATGATATGAGCTGCAGAATGGATTATTTCTTAAGTCTGTCTGTTCGCAAGGAGGTGTCAATACTTCCTCCTGTGAGAGGTGCTTCTGGGTTGGCTAACAGACCAGATTACCTGGTCTGGGGGACCATTGTGTCTGAAGTTTGTCAATGTAGATATGAAAGGGGGGATAAAAGTATTGTGTGTCAGGTGTCTGGACACTGGTCACTAGGCTACATGCAATCGCCCCACAGAGGGAAGAATGTAACACACATCTAACACCCGCAATTTGAGGCCCAGAGCCTCAAAACGTTACTTGGTTCCAAGTTGTGTCAAGGTATAAAGTAAGCTTTTGCTAGGTAGCAACAGTAACAGTGAAACATGAACACACACGCACACACAATACACTATGCTTCTCAGCCAATGTCCTTGAAAATATCTATTAGGCCCTGGGTTATGACAGAAACATATGGAAAATTCAGTCTAATAACCATAGCACGATAGCTGAACTAGTAGAGAGCAGCAGGCCAGTTTCCTATTACTGTGACATTTTCCCCATGCTATTTTGGACACAAACTCTCCCCAAATAGTGGCAACAACAAGTCTACATACAGACATTGCACAGGACTAAACTGCTCAAACAATATAGGATAGCTCCAAAATAAAAGTATCTTTGTCCTGGTATGTGGAGCATGTGGTCATGATGTGATGCATGCGAGAGAGTCTGACGATAATTTACCCTAACCTGCTACTCCCTAACGGTAACACTCTGGAAAAGAAAGTACTCAAATGTAGCAAAAGACACTTCCAATCAATACAATAACTGTACAAGTGTTTCAACTCAATTATCACAAGCAGGAACAGATCAGGAATGGCATATTGCTCATTGGGGCTGGCTAATCAGGGAAAAGTACACGGCAGAGTACGCTACTGTACACTGGTGTAAACCCAAAATAAAACGTTCTAGTACGTGATAAACTGGAGGACCCAAGTACACTCACACGTGTTTGTGTCACCATAAATCACATGTTACATACAGTACTGCAGGACAACTGTCCTGACAGTCCTGGACTACTGTAAAAGAAAGTGAAGTGCTGTTTATTTGTGAAGTCTATAAAACTATAATTAGCAGAGAACGTGATATGGGTCTGCCAAGGTCGCAAACTTCTAGTTCTAGAGAGTTCTTAAGACTTGACCTGTACGACAGGTCATAACGTTGTTATCGTGCAAGTGTCAAACCTTCTCAGCTTTGGCCAGGTAGATCCAGAGTTTTCTCCACGTTGTGAATTTCTTCCTGTCGCTAAAGTTGTAGGCCATTTCCTTACTGGCATATCTGGACACTAGCGGGGAACGATACTTCATAAACTCATCGGGCGAAGACGACTCCATGTCTTCAAGATGATGTGGTCAATGGCAGACGGCAGACAGAGACGAGCCAAATATGCAACACACAACCGCTAGCAGCTAATTCGCAGTGCCGCCTCTTCTCAAATGCACATGCCATTACGACACCTTCAATCGACGTACGGCACGGATGCATACAAACGTTACAGGGATAAAGCAATATTTTCGTTTTTGTTTCACGTACTTTTATTTGATCGATATCCGAATCTAAATCTCAAAATAACTATAACTCTTCGGGAATTGTGTCAGCAAATACTTGTGCATGTGAAAAAGGTAACTATATTATTTGTGGGAGTATCTCGGATCCATGTTTTTCATTGTCATATTGTGACACGTGTTTGCATAATTAAATTGCCAATGCTTTGCGTTATTTGTATACATACGGAATCTTTGCTTTAGAAACGTCAAATTGACTTGACTTTGATATCACGTGCCTGGAAGTGCACTTCAAACAGAACCTGTTACATTACAGATGTAATAGGCCCTCCATGTTATGTAACGTGTTATTCTATATTAAACATTCATGACGCCTCAATACCTCCCTGCCCCCTTTCGTAATATTTCCATGTCTAAGGGCACTGTATAAATAGTAATGTGTGGCAGTGTGCAGGGCATGTTAGCGGCTGGGGAATACTTCCAGCTTTAATTATGATGCTCCCCCCACCCCCGTCGACGTATCCATAGTCTTACTGCAGCCTGTATGCTCCGTAGTGATGTGTGTGTGTGTGTGTGGGTGGGTGGGGTGAACAGCCTTCTGCACTGTTTCCAGTGAAAATGACGAGACACCTTCCCGGAGCTGCCGCTGCTGCAAGGGTGGTACTGGCTCCCTGCATTGCACAATCCTCCGTCTCCGCAGCCAAGGAGTAGTAGGACCACACAAGAGGAGTTAAGCAAGATAGGCAGACACAAGTCCAATAGAAGGACAGGGGGGATTACACATGAAGGCGAGGGGGAGAGGTTGAGTGGTATAGAGGAGGTAGATAGAGAGAGAGAGAGAGAGAGAGAGAGAGAGAGAGAGAGAGAGAGAGAGAGAGAGGGAGGGAGAGAGAGAGAGAGTCACTGAGCAGCACAGCAGGAGGCAGGGTAGGGGGTGGGGGGCAGACACTGAAGATAGAGTGAGTGTGTGATGTGCTGCAGTAGGATGAGAGTGAGAGCCAAGCAGTGTGCCTGCCAGCCGCCTAGCGACCACACGGGACCCGTTGCCCTGCTGCCCGCTTTCTGAGGAAGGACGCGGAGAAAAGGGAGGCACGCTGGAGACCAGGAGACGAAGGCGGAGGAGGGGCGAGGAGGAGGAAGCCAGAGGTTCAACACACAAGATGGCTGCTGTGTCCTCTGCCTCAGAGTCTGGTAAGTGGGCTTTGCCATCCTCGTCGGTGTGCCTCAGCACAGGGTCCTTATCCCTGTTTGTCCATTCATTCATTGCACACACACACAGCACAGAGCAGCTGGTGTAAAACCAGATGGCTGATTTCTGCACAGGAACTGTTGCTTGTGTCTACTTCCTGTGTTTGGCAGCTCACGTAGACAAAGCCACATCAGGGGATTGAGTATTGGCGATAGATCAATAAACTTTCTGCTTCTCCCCGTGTTGCCTTGTTGGCCGAACACCCCAAATTCCACCGTCCTTCTCCAACACCCCTGTTTTGTCCTTCTTGACACCGCTTCAGGCTGAACAAATATTTTGTCCTTGTTCCATTCTTATTGGATGCGTTCCAAGCCTCTCCTCCGCTCTGGCGAGAGCGGAGGAGAGAGTGAAGACAGGGTTGATGCAGATGGAATGAGGAAAATAAAGAGAATGTGAGCTAAAGCAGTGATGGTAAGGAGATTGGATACACAATTGACAAAGTTAATAAATGAAATGTATGAGGGATGCTGTGATAAGAGCTATCAATATACTGTATCACCTAATACTTTCCCAGAGACAAACCAGTATCCTGTTTTCCACAGTACGAAAAAAAAAAAACAGTAAATTAAATGGAATAATCTCAGATACAGATTGAGACTATGGGATTGGGTGGAATATAACCCAACCTAAGGAGGTACCTAACATAGGGTGTTAGGTAGTCTGGAAATAACATGTTGTTTAATTTAATCACATCATATCCAGAGGGGACTAAATTAAAGCCAGGTAAACCACCATTTACACAAAACACACAAACACGACAATAAAGGAAGAGTAAAACGCATCCCATTAGAGTCAAAAAATCTAACTGGTGCTCATGACTCCATCCCCTTCCTCTAACTGCCATGCTGATTGGAGCGCTGCTTGCATATGTTAGGGGGAGGATTCTATTGTCTCCACAACAGACTCACAGGCTTATAGTTTAGGGCTTATAGGGAATCTTCCTTACTATACTAGGGTCAGTCATTCTTGAGAACGAGTGCTAACTTTGAACTCAAATCGAAACAAAAACACCTTCCTTCAATTCTATAGGCTGCTCCCTCTGAAGCTCCGCCCCACACAGTGGAAACGCATTGCGAAGGCTATGGCATTGTTGTTGTGAGCATTTTTCATCACTGATTTTATTTCCATATTTACGGAGCCAGGGTTGTGTAGAAGTACCAGATAATTTTTCAGAGAGATGGTAAGCCTGCGGAGGAGATATTTGTTGAATTTTACAGAACGTGTATTAGCGTACAATCGCTGCTGACTATACCTTTAATTAATCATTAATTCATTTAATTAAGTTTTGAGCCCAGGTGACCCCGGGGGTCGTCACCCGCCTGAGCGCCGACTGTTGCTGCTGGGGGGGCCGCGGTCCGGGAAGACGTCCTCCGCCAACACCATCCTGGGGGACGAGGTGTTCGACGCCGGGACGGAGACCACCCACAGCAACGTGGGCCAGACGGAGATCTACGGCAGGCGCGTGACGGTGGTGGACACCCCGCAGTGGGTTTTGCCCGGCGACGCCGACGACGAGACGGACGAGAACGACAACGCCGTCGGGGAGCCCAACGGCCCGCAGCCACCGCCCAGCCTGGACAGCGAGGGCCCCTGCATGGGGGCCATCTTGTGCCCGCCCGGGCCCCACGCCATCTTGCTGGTCTTGTCGGTCACACAGCCCTTCACCGAGACCCAGAGGAGGGCCGCAGAGGAGCAGCTGGCAGCCCTGGGCGGAGGCACATGGAGGTACTCCATGGTTTTGTTCACGGCGGTGGACAAGCTCCCCAAAGGCACCTTTGTGGAGGAGCACATAGCCAACACGGGTGAAGCCTTGCAGTGGCTGGTGGAGAGGTGTGGAAGCAGGTGGGCCTCTCTCCTAGCAAAGCTGTGTTGTTGTGTGTGGTTTGTGCCTGTACCACTAACACTGTGGGAATGTGCACGCACGTCGATTCGTGTTTTTCACATCCAAGCGATGGTACGGTGTTGAGGGTTTAGCTTAGAGTAGTAATATTTGCTCAGGTCTTATTTATGTTTAAGCTATACAGGAAAATCCTGCCCAAAACGGGAGGTTTTAAAATGCTTACTACTAGTACATACTGTACTTTCTGCATTACTGCATAACGATACACACTACTGCTTTAATTCAGATGCTATCTGAGAGTGAGTGGGTAGAACATGTTTATTTCTGGTTTACTTCCTGCCCATTTGATGTTTTAGTCTGCTTGTTTGAGATGACAAAATATTAGTAGTATAACACCAGAAACGTATGGGGAAATGTATAGTTTTAATGAGTGCCATGGTTGTGTTAACATGCAGGTTTGGCATGGCTTAACGAGTTGCGTAAGAGTGAATACATTATGGAAGTAAGATGAAAAGCTAGGGTTTGCATTATTAGAATCATTGATTAAAGTGCACCTGCGTCTAGTCTTTGTAAGTACGCCAGCATACTCTTTTGTGTGAAACAGCAGGCCAGTACCAAAGGCTTATTTTCTTTTTATGGAACTACGCAGGTTAACAAAATGTGCGTTCATGAGCAAAAGCCAAAGCTGTTGTGATTAATGTGTGCAAAATGCACCGATCTTCTGTGGCCTATGCTGTTGGTCTCCAGGTACCACGCCTTTGATAACCTACATAGGGACAGAGAGGACAACACGCAGGTGCCCGAGCTGATGGAGAAGGTGGAGGAAATGATCACAGACAACCAAGGTTAGTCAGGTCACAGATGTTTGTATTTAGCATGTATTGTCTGTTGTGGAATCATTTCGTTTTTTGTTTATACTGTAGTTCTGTAACTGTATGTTTTAAGATTTCATAACTTCACCTTAGTAGATCGACTGTTATTTAGCTATATACTCTGATTGGTCAGTATATGGCATAACCTAAAACTAACCAGTTCTACCAGTAATATTTACATCTCCATCTTACATTATCCATCTATAATCAAATAAATGTATTTCCATTTTTGTCTAAAATGATATTTCCAATTTGTCATTTGGAGTCTCCAAATTAATGGATTAGATTTCCAAATCTTTACTGCAATTTGGTAAAAACCCATGCAGGCAGCGTTTGAGGTTTTTGCAATGTAGTGGAATCTATTGTTAGAAAAACACAACATAATAGTTACCAAAGTGATTTTAATGTAGCAGATGGATTAAAGCCAGGAGTTTATGTTTTGGTTTCGTAATCCCAGAAAAACAACCCTGCTCGAGTAATCATAAATATACAGGAGAAACAGGAGCGTTGATTTAATCTGAACAGTCATAGCTTCATCCTTTACTACACACTACATATTACAAGTCAAACTACTCTATTATTACTATACAATTATCATGTTGTGCAACAGTCCTGTATGCAGCAGTTTTAATTAGGCACTGTATGAAGGCACTTCATTCATAATGCTTATAGGCCAGAACTGACCCCTAGGGGACCTAAGATGTTAAGTAATCGCACATTATCCCTGTTTTAAACGAGTTGATGCCTAAGTTAAAAAAAACAGTACTTGTTTATAATTGCTACATTCTACAGTATTATTGTAGCTCTATCTCATCAATGTATTGCTTGTTGTGCAGGCTGGTATTTCGAAGTGAATGAGCTGATCCTGCTGGAGGAGGAGCAGGCCAGGAGGGCTCTGGAGGAGGAGAGGATGAGGATGGAGGAGCATGCCAGACAGAGGGAGCAGATGATAGGAGGACCTCCCAGGGGTGAGCTGGGACTGTGTGTGTTTGTTTGGGGGAGGGGGAGTTGTTGAGGAGTAGGAGCTACACATCTGTGCTACGCTACGCTTGGGTAAACAGAAGTAATCGAGTGTTCCTATAAACAGCTTAGTCACTGTTACTTTGGGCTCTCTGTTTGTATATTCTGTGTCTCTTAATTAGTTTTTCACTTGTCTCACTGTTCCCCCCTCTCTTGCTTTGTGTTGCCTGCTTTGGATTTCACATTTTCTAACTATTGACTCTCCTTCTCCTATCCCTTCCTTTCTTCCATTTCTTGCTCACGCTTTTACATTTCTTTTCCTTTCTTTATTATTTTCTGTTCTTTCCTTCTTCCTTTCCTTCGCTATATTCAATTCTATATTTATATTTATTTTTCCTTCCCTCTTGTATTCTTTATTACTTTTTTATCTTTCTTTCTTTCTAATATTTAACATTTTCTTTATCAATCTTTCTGTCTCTCTTTTTTCCCTCACTTTCTCTTTGTGTCTCTCATCTATCCTTTTCTTTCTTTCATTCTCTCACTGTTATTATCCCCCCTTCTTCCAGAGCTGAGGGTGCTGCTGCTGGGCTGGAAGGGCGTGGGGAAGAGCTCGGTGGGGAACTCCATCCTGGGCCGCCGGGACTTCGAGTCGGGCCAGGAGACGGAGCTGTGCCTGCGGCGGCAGGCCCTGGTGTCGGGCCGCCGCGTCACGGTGGTGGACACGCCGGGCTGGGACTGGTTCTCCGTGCGTCGCACGCCCAAACGCATCCGCCAGGAGTCCCAGCGGGGGGCCGCCCTGCTGCGGCCGGGCCCTCACACCCTGCTGCTGGTGCTCCCCGTGGTCTCCTCCCTCACTGCCCGCAAGCGGCGCACCCTGCTGGCCCACATGGAGACGCTGTTCGGGGAGCGGGCGTGCCTGCACACCATGGTGCTGTTCAGCTGCGGCGATTGGCTGGGCCGCACGCCCATCGAGGAGCACATCCAGAGAGGCGGGCGGGAGCTGCACAGGCTGCTGGAGTACTGCGGGAACTATTACCACGTGCTGGACAGCAAGACGCCCGTCAAGGACAACCGGAGCATCTCGGACCTGCTGGACAAGATCGAGGAGATGATCCGGGAGAACGGGGACGAGGCCTTCCTGCCCGTCCAGACCGAGTGGTGTAAGTGGAAACTTCATATCTGCTGAAATATACAGTATAATTATTATTATTATTATTATTATTATTATTATTATTATTATTATTATTATTATTATTATTACTACTACTACTACTACTACTACTACTACTACAGTAGTATCTTTTTTAATTATGTGTTACATGTTGTGTTGTAGGATAGTGGATACAAAGTGTTAAAATATCAATTTTTTGTTTGTGTGGGGGGGGGTTAATTTTCACATTTTCTATGGTTACTCATTTGTTTTAAGTCTATAATAAGATGTTTAATAATTTTTGTATACTGTTCTTTCCTGTCACATAGATTAATGCAACATTCTGACATTTTGGCACACCGTGTATATAGCACCCCCCAAAACTAGTGGTTTGCTTTTGCAAACCTAATTGCTTTGTTTAGTGTTAAAGCTGTGCTGTCAGGGTTGGAAACATTTCAGGGGGGGCCGGGGGAGCGTGTGATAAATGTTCATGTATAAAGGCCAGTTGTATTTACGGTTGTAGGGGGAGGAGTAGATGACAATAAACATAGGGAAGCTGAGGGTGTGGGTGCAGCCATTCTAGTACACACTCGCTGTGGTTCAGATTTGTGTAACGCTGGTTTCAGCCACTAGGATACCTAACACAAATGGAAGATAACTAAGCCCTGGCCCTGCTTGACTGTGTTCAACAGTGAGCGAGGAGAGCTCCCAGTCTTCTGACAACACTGAGCCTGAAGATGACTGCAGAGGGTGTCAGCTGCAGTAACATGGAACCCATGGAGAGTGGAATCCAGCCGGCTCCTCTCAACCCAGAACATCACCTCATTCAACTGAAACCTCATCTAGATACCCCATCCTTATTCTGTTACAGGGAAGAATAGATTAGCAAAGGTTTTGGGACGAGTTTCTTTGATAAATGTGTTTGTGTTTGACCTGAAAAGAGCAGTGCCACAAAAATGATTTTTTAATGGATAGGTTCTGCTTCTAGGGGACCGAGCTGGACCCCTATCTATGACAGACACACAAACAACTGTTAAAGAGTGGTTTTAACATCCAGTTAAAATGGAGACTGCACCGATGAGCTAATGTGTTTGTACCACGTGATACAATGACTCTGGGGTGACATTTTCACTTGAAGTCAATGTCTAGACAGAAGGAAGCAGGGAAAGACGATATTGGGGTATGAATCATGCCCAGGGTGATCTGAGAAGAACATCATTGTGCATGTGTTACTCCAAGCAGTGTCCGTATCCAGCAATATTGTCTTTTATTTTTAGGCCACATCTCTGCTCTGTTGTGTGGTTAGACCTACTGTATGTAGTCTTATTCTACCTATTATTTTTTTTTATAGTTAGCATTTCATTTGACCTAATTGTGGATACATAAATATGGCTTGCGTTACAGAAAAACAAATACCAGCTTGCATAACAGATTTAACCAAACATAACATAAGAGCGCAAAAAATACCTCAAAACAAAAACACTCACCACTTTTTGAAGAAAGTAAGAAGTTGAGTGCACCATGACCAGGAAAATAATCAAATGTGTCCTTTTACTGTGTCATAATCATGGGTGATGATAATAAAACAACTATACCCTCACATTTAATTGGCCCGCGCCCAGCGACTCTGGGTAAAATCCACAGCTTTAGGCCTACTTCTGGCACATTTAGAAAAATGCTGATAACAGAAACTGCAGACGTGAGTCAGTTATTAAGTGGAGTTGTTATTGAGATTTGCTTTGGTTAGCTTGGACCGTAAGAGTCTTGTGTGTGCACTTTTTAGGAGTGAGCTAATTGCTTTTAATGTGCCACATAAGCTCAACCCTATCTAGAACAATTAATCCATTTTAAATGGTACATTTTGTCATTGGCACAGTGGTTCTCAAAATAGAAGTCAGGATCCCCGGGGGGGTCCTGAGATGTTTTTCAAGATTTAGAAATATTTTTTTAAACTAGTTTTATTATCTTTAATATGCATACATTTTAGTAGTGGTGTTTGTGGTTACTTGTATATTTGTGGCCAGTGCTTATCTATGTGACTTGACCTGTGCAGCTAAAAGCAGCTAAAAATTGTGACCTATGAACAACTGCTTTTTTCTGGAAGTTTTGAGAGCCACTGGTCTAATACACAAAAATAATGTGATGTCAAAATAAGATGGAAGTGTAGGCAGTCCAAGTTCCTTAAACCAATGTCTGAGCAGTCTTCTGTGGTCATAAATCCAGAGCTTTTGACCATTAGGACTTTCGGCTTTGTGACTCAGCATCAACACAAGAGATGGAAAAAGGCACTACAACAGAGAGTCATTCTGCTGCCTGCAGCAGTGCTACAGAAACTATCTATTGTAATGGCTCAAATATTTCTCTTGGACTTTTTCTACAACACTGGAACATTGGCGTCTGTAATTGTGACATGTAAAAGAAAAGATACCTTTCATTTGCAGAGGCATGTTGAAGCAGAGCGCATGCAGTATATAAGGACAGAGGGGTGCCTATGGAGTTATTCACCTCGCAGCTCATTGGAACAATTCACCCACTTCCACACGCCTTGAGTCACACTCTACCTTACAACTCTGCTCAGAGTTATGTACAAAACAAGACAAAAAATAATAAAAATAAGTGCAAAAAAGAGAGCCTTCAACCCAGTACTGTTCAGATTACCACAATAGTATAAAAGCAAACTATATGTGAGTGATAGCACTGCCACGTGTGTAAAACGGAGAGCAAAGCGTCCATTTTATATGAAAGCTGTAGCTTTTTAAAAAGAAACCCTCATATTGCTTTGTCGATGCTTTTACAGTCCTATCTAGTGAGTGACCGCAGCACTTATAAAAGCATGACATCCGATTTCGGTATGATGTGATTTAAGTTTATTTGGAGTCTTGGGTTAAAGTGTCCGCTCCACTTGTGAATACATTCTATAAGCCATGTATATTTACAGTGTAAAATACATTACATTGTATTATCAAAACATTTTGCACTGTGTAGCTTTCACCAATGTACTGTAGCCAAAGTAAATTTACTTCCTGTGTGTGGTCTTAAGTGGTGATTTCAACATTAGAGGAAAAACGTTGTTCATCTTCAGACAGCTACAATAAAGCTTATAGATATATTGTCTATTTTTAGTTATTATGTGTGTTTTGACTTCTGTGTGTCATTGAGCTTACAAAAGACTGCAACATAGTACATCAGAATATGGCATCAATTATTTGTCGTTATTTTGCAGTATTGTCTCTAGGGGACAGTAGAGTATCACAAATTAATTTGTAACATTGGATTAGAACGTTTTTGATACTTTTTAATCCTCATGATGTCCTCTAGAGCAGGGGTTCTCAACCCTGGTCCTTGGGACCCACTGCCCTGCATGTTTTAGATCTCTTCCTGCTCCAACACACCTGATTCAAATGAATGGATCGTTATCAGGCTTCTGTAGAGCTAGATTAGTTTAAATCAGGTGTTTTGGAGCAGGGAGAGATCTAAAACATTCAGGGCAGTGGGTCCCGAGGACCAGGGTTAAGAACCCCTGCTCTAAGTCAAACTCACCCAAACAGTTTAATTGGAAACAGGTGAGTGTCATGATTGTGTATAAAAGGAGCATCCCTGAAAAGCTCAGTCATTCACAAGCAAGGATGGGGTGAGCTTCACCACTTTGTGAACAACTGCAAGAGCTAATAGAACAACAGTTTAAGAACAATGTTTCTCAACATACAATTGCAAAGTATTTAGGGATTTCATAATCTAGATTCCATAATATCATCAAAAGATTCAGAGTATCTGGGAAAAATCTCTGCAAGTAAGCAGCAGCGCCGTAAACCAACGTTGAATGCACGTGACCTTTGATCCCTTTGATTTGATTTGCACTGCATTTAAAACCGACATCAATAAAGAATATTACCACATGGGCTCAGGAAAACTTCAGAAAACCATTGTTAGTTAACACAGTTTGTCGCTACATCTACAAGTGCAAGTTAAAACTCTACCATGCAAAGCGAAAGCCATATATCAACAACACCCAGAAACGCAGCCGGCTTCTCTGGGCCCGAGCTCATCTGAGATGGACTAATGCAAAGTGGGAAAGTGTGCTGTGGTCTGACAAGTCTACATTTCAAATTGTTTTTGGAATTATAGATGTCATGTCCTCCGGGCCAAAGAGGAAAAGGACCATCCGGATCGTTGCACAAAGTTCAAAAGACAGCATCTATTATGGTATGGGGATGTGTTAGTGTCCATGGCATGGCTAACATCTGTGAAGGCACCATTAATGCTGAAATACATACAGGTTTTGGAGCAACATATGCTGCCATCCAAGCAACGTCTTCTTCAGGGACGTCCCTGCCTATTTCAGCAAGACAATACCAAGCCCCATTATGCACTACAACAGCGTGGCTTCGTAGTGAAAGAGTGTGGGTACTAGACTGGCCTGCCTGCAGTCCAGACATGTCTCCCAGTGAAAATGTGTGGCGCACTGTGAAACGCAAAATACGACAACGGAGATGTACAACTGAAGCTGTACATCAAGCAAGAATGGTAAAGAATTCCACCTACAAAGCTTCAACAATTAGTGTCCTCAGTTCCCAAATGCTTATTGAGTGTTGTTAAAGGAAAAGGTGATGTAACACAGTGGTAAACGTGCCCCTGTCCCAGCTTTTGTGGAACATGTTGCAGGCATCAAATTCAAAGTAAGTGAATTTTTCCAAAAACAATAGTTTATCATTTTGAACAAATATCTTGTCTTTATAGTGTATTCAATTGAATATAGGTTGAAAAGGATTTGCAAATCATTGTATTCTGTTTTTATCTACATTTTACACAAGTCCCAACTTCACTGGGGCTGTACATAAAGAAATGATTAATAAATACACACAGCAATGACAATAAAAAGAACCATACCAGATGGCGCCACCTGGTGGTTCAAGGCGATATTGTAAGGGCATCACGAGGGTTAATATGTCTAGTCCATTATTTCATGTTGATATAACATGTACATTAGGTATGTTACTGATGCTTTTCAGATTGCAGGAACAATCTATAAGGCGCTGCCTTATGATAGGATTTATTGGAATATGATTCTTTGACCAGGTCATGGATATGGAAAATTTTTAAGATGCGGTGGTGTGGTCCATGGAGGTCCATGGGGAGTAAGACTACCCCCTAATTCATTGTAAAGTTATAAAAGCTACTGCACCATCCTGGGTTTGGCAAACCTCCAGCTATAGATTTTCCCAAAGCTACCTGTACAAAAGCCTGGTCCAGCAGCTGTGTGTGTACCTATAGACTGAGTGTCAGTCTGAATGCACAGAGCTTCTGTTGTTGACATCGTTATTCAAGAAAGTCCTAGGTCAGCATATGCCTTATGTTCTCTCCCACACATTCCCTCACACACTTTTAGCCGTAGCTGTATGGCTATCAGTGTATAAAAGATGAGAAAAGTAAAAGCGGGGTGGCTCTAATTTCACATAGCACGAGTGCTGGATTATTGAATCTGGCACTCGTGCTGCACACTGCTGGTCAGGTTGGGCCCATTACACTCACTTAGTTTGCGCTTCAAGAGTGGAACGTTTTTACTGCATGATTGTAAAAACATTACTTGCTCAGAGGATAAGACCAATGGGTCAACACTGGTCACCCTGTATTCACCCTCCTGTTGTTTTCCGGGTCAAACTGACCCAACCCGAGGACAACAGGAGGGTTAACCCTCGTGATGTCCCCTGGGTCTAAATGATCCAAATCACTAGTTCTTTGTGGCAGATAGAAGGCACTAAACCTAATTCTACAGCTTACACAGACATATGATGTGCACTGCTGACACAACA